>VNKC01001727.1:0-18171 GCA_008042775.1 Drosophila pectinifera | reverse complement strand
GTAACTACAACGTCGAATGTGAATAAACAATATCCAAATATAAATCAAGCCGGTGTTACAACTTTCAATGAAAAGAGGACACTGCATATATATATACATATATATTCATATATATATATTTATATAATAATAATAAAAGGGCTTCAAACTATAATTCTTAATTGTACATTAATTAAAAAAAAAAACAAACAAGCAAACAAAAATTAAATTCCACAATTAAAGAATATTTCACTTCACCAAAATGAAATGAACCTCTTGCTATTGTAAGCACATGACTTGACGACCAACGCCATGTGCCAATCAGTTCTGCGGAGCGAGAAAAATAAACAATACAAAAATGTATATATGCAGCCACCATGACTTGAGAAAAATCACTCATATGACAAACAAAAAAGCACTACATTCCAGTTAACGAGTTAGTGCTCGAATAAAAATAATACCTAAAATGCGTAATACCCAAAGCGCATTCATTTTACTACTGGTTTCCTTTTTGAATATATTTAATGTTGAAGTCTGAAAAAATAATATAATATTTTATTTAACAATAATTTTAATAAATTAAATCTGAATACACCTTTAAATAAAAAATTATTTCAAGTATGTATATTTAAAGAAAACACACAAATTATTGAGAAATTAAGAAAAAAAATATTATAAAGTCCATAAAAAAAAAATTATTTGTTTATTATTATAATAACTATATGGTTTTTATTTTATCTTTAATTTTAATCGAATTAAGATCTTATTATTTGTAATAAGACCCTAGAACTATTACATTCGGCTTAATGAGGCTTTAGTATTGAGCAGAAACAATATATCTATATAGTATGAGAGATGCATGCAGTGCTTATATTGCTTTTGCAATCAATAGCAGGCAACCGGCATAATGAGGACGTTGACTAAAACTTAAACCAACCTTGTGAGCTCTGAAAAGATAAAATCAAAATAAATCTAAAGATAAAAACGTGCAAGTCGTTCCACGTACTTCCTGATCTGAAGATCGGCTGACCACAGCTGCATTAAGATTACTTTGGAAAATTGGAATTAATTAGAATTTTCCGTAGTTTTTAGCATGGATCCTTGACCAAAAAGGAAGCACTAAAAAAGTCGATAGAGTCAACGGTATAAACAATGGATCTATATTATTAGTAGAAAATCTATATAAATTATTAGAAAAAAACACAGGTGTAGTGTTTCAACAGATTTGCATTTAGTCTGAAATATGTTTATTTTTAATGATTTTAAAATTAGCTTCTCAATTACATTAAAGTAATATAATACTACTATGGCTGCCATATGAAAACTCGCAAAATGAATAGAACAATAATTATCTTTCATTATTTTTTATTTATTTTCCATGGTTAGGTTCAAATAGCAATCTGCAAGGGTATAAAAACATCAGATTTAAGTTAAGTAAATAAAAATTGTTATATTTTTTCTTGTGATAAGTTTGTAAAGCTGATATCGTTAAAAAAAATTGTCTGCCATAAAAAAAAAAATTATTTTCCGATTTATTTTTTAAATATTTTTGAAATAAAATGTCACAATTCGTAATAACTATTGACGTGACTGTACACGCCGAATAAAATGATCGGAATATAATGCCAATATGTTTAAATGTTCTCATTTCGCCTTACCCTTAAACCTTTGAACGTTATTGCATCTGTATATTTACAAAACATTTTCCAAGAGCTCCTGTGCTTCTTCAGAAAGTTCTCCAATTGGCATAGAATAATAGAATTCAATTATACTTTGCCATGCATTAATATTTTATGGACTGTTGTGTCAATTGTATCTGTGGATACATTTCTGTCAGTTTTCGAAGCATATACTCCATATTCCCCAATCATTTGTTAATTTTCTTAATTTATGCTACGAAGTGTTTCCATTGTTTAAGTTTCCGTATCCGATCGAGGGAAAGTCCAGTCGCAATCAAATAAAGAATGCGTTATGCGGTTTTCGAATTTTGTATATTTATTATTAACTCATTTGGAATATTTTCATTAAAGTTGCCCTACTCTTTAAGGGTTTACTGCAATTAAAAAAATAAACTATACACAGTTAATCTTTAAGTCATGAACTAAACAGCGATAAAGCTATTTGTTGAATATACAGTCAGATCTATTACCTGATGATTTCAGGATTAGAGGTCACATATATATTCTCTCATATAAAGTAGGGTTTTAGATTGAGTTTCGCAATTTTTATATAATGCACTTCTTTAAATACCTGTGTGTACAGCACCCGTTCGCTGAAACAGCTCCTGATTATTTTTAGGAGATCGGCTAGGACTCTGAAGCCTGATATCGCATCAAGGATTCCGCCGTAACTCGCTGTGTTGAAGGCGTTCGTGATGTCCAGCATGACGATCTTGCAGTACTCCTTGGTAACTCATGTGGTGCCTAGGACTGCCATCGGTGCCACTGTCGTTCGAGGTCTCCTGAAGCCTAACTGTGACGGGCTCCACCCTTGTGAACAGCAGCCGTTCAAGTATTTTGCCATCTCCATCGATGAGACGGAGCCTTGACTCAGGCTTAAAATTTCCTCACGACTCACCACTATATGACATTTGGTTCGCAGGGATTGATACTAGAAAGCGGTTTTCATGTATTGGTTTGCTCTCCTCGGGAATAGGTGCTCGGCTACCGCCAGCAACTTCGCTGGGTCAAACGGTGATGGTGGACTTTAGTTTAGCTTTCTTACCACAAATCTATATGCGCTTTCCCAGAGGTCATGGTCCGTGGAGTTGCACTGTTCAAGAAAGCAGTTGCGCTTGCTTCCCGTTTTGGTAGTCTCTTTTGGCTCTAAAGCAATCTCTTCGAGCCTTATCAACGTTCTGGATTCAACAGTAGACTGGAACACGATAAGACCGTCCATTCTGCATGCTCCAGATGATCTCCAAATGGTCGCTAGCTGTATACGCCTAGCTAAGCTTCCAGCTCGCGTGAGTGGACATCGAACTGCAGATGAATGTCAGGTCGACTACTAACCCACCTTGATATAGAAGAGCTACATCCAGCCACGCAGACGAATCCAAAGGTCCTTCTCTCGCATCTGGAGCTAGCATTGGCCCAGCTTTTAAGCTAGAGGCCAAGTAGACACTGTTGGTCCAACAGCTGGTGAACTTTGCCTCTCTTATGTTCTCTTATGTTACTTATGTTACAGATAATATATATAGATGTTAAGTGTAATTTATTTAATTTATTCGCAATTTCTTTTCTTATAAGGAGTATATTAAACATTTTCTGTATGTGTTATTAAAGTAGTCTTTTGTCAAATTTGACAAGCTATACGATGGTTTCAGGCAAATACAAGAATGATACAATATAGCATAAATTATTAGAGTTTGTGTAACACATTGGAAAAGTTTGGTATTTATTTATTAATTCCAACGTTAATATTCTATGCGTTACGGAAACATGGTTTGTTAAATCTGTTTTTTTTTTATAAACTATATGAAGATTTTGGATATAATCTTTACCGCTCGGATTACGTAGGGCATGCAGGAAGAGCGGCAATATATGTTAACTTAAAAATTAAATGCACATTAGTAAGCAAGCAATCGGCTGATTGAGTATATGAGTATAGTATATATATATGAATTTAAGAATGAAATAACAGGCTGACTGATTACTTGACCATTATCGATTCCATAGCAAGTCAACCCCAAAGATATACTGACATTATTCTTGTTATGTAAATATTGTTGACGGCTTAAACTTATGAAATAATTTGGAATCTCTAGGTGTACAAATTGTACATTCTGTGATACCATCGCATTACAACAGTACGGTGAACACCTTACTGGATGTGCTTTTTGTAGATGACAATTTCAAGCTTCTACTTTATGGCCAAACCACTGTGAGAAAACACTTACAATGTTTAAATTGACTGCACTGAGCAAGCCTTTATATATAGAGACTCTAGAAATATTGAACCACTGTGAATGAAATAACAATTTCTGGTTTTCAATCGACTGAATCTCACCTGAAACATCTTAACGCTAACATTAAATATCTATATAGCAGACACGTACTAACTATTATTATTATAATTTGAAAGTAGAAGTGTAAATAAACAGATTTATAGCAATAAAGAGTCTTTAACGGTCTGTAAAGAAAAAAGAAAAAAAAAGACAATGACAAATTGCAAACTAATGAAGCTGAATGCAGTTTTAATTCGTACCTGTTAAAAGAATAATAATTAGAATGCTGGATGGTCCGGATGATCTGAATTAAACATTTATAAAAGTCCTTTTTAAAAGACTTTAATCAACATCACTCTTGTATTTATTACTGCAATCACCAATTCCTATTGCAATCTACATCTACTGGTCCAAAATGTGTGAAAAGCTCTGGGCCGGACAAATAGTATATTCTTAGTCAATAATAATCTATTGAATAATAACAAATATGGTTTCTGCCAAAAAAGAAGCAGCGCTTCTGCCATTGTAAAAATAGTAGAGGATATTCGCCAAGAAATGGATAACAATAATATTACATAAAAACCCGACTGGATTTTAGAAAGGCATTTGATACTGTAAATCATGAAAATTGATAACGATACTGCATAATAACAGCTTTTAAGCTTATGGGATGATATATCACTAATAGGGTGCAAGCTGTTGCTATAGGGGAAATGTGTCAGGGTTACGAAATGATATTCATGGTATACCATATGTAAATTACTACTGACTACTGCCAATATCTTAATTGTGAATGGTGTGTTTATTTAATTTTCATTTTACGGGACTTGCAGTTAATATCCACTTCTTAAGTCGTCTCGTTGAAGTTAGTCGGGTTGATCTTGCGGGTGGGTTGATTTGGGATGAATGGTTGCCTTGTTGAGTACATTTCCAACCAAAGGGATGTCCCTGCTCTTGTGTATATCCTTATTGAGAATATACCCTTTTGCTCCAGTGATGTGCCTTAGGTAATTATTTTGAAAGACCCTTATGTTGTTCTGGTGTGTACTTGCCGAAATGTCATATATGGCCAGACCAGTGCCTTATCGAAGCCAGGATCGCCGTGTAGATTCTAACATAGTTTCTCGGGCTTCATATAGGAGGACACCTAGGCTGGAGTCCGTGGTCGTGTACGTCACGATAGGATTAATGGCAATGTTCCAACTAGAGGCCCAGTTCTGCCTATAAAACGGAGAGAAGCGGGAGAAGCGGTACCTATAAATCGTTAGCGAGGAGTTAAGAATCAAGGATCAAGGAATTAAGGATCAAGGACAAGGATAAGGAGTCAAGATTAAAGGATCAAGGATCACGGATTAGGAATCAAACTCGAGGACCAAGAGTCACGGGTCTGGGAAGGCAAGTGGCCTTTAGTGACCTTCACTGACCTTCCTGTGGCAAGGATCATACGGAGAGACCACAGAGTCAAGCTGCAGAAGTTGTGCGTGAGTGGAAAGGCTTTGGCCAGGCGATACACCAAACCTACGAGATCCTGACCAATACAGAGATAGAGCAAGCGCTAGAAATGGCAGCGGCGAAAAGGCGACGTACCAACCTTCCGGGCAACACACTTTGCTAGCGGACGATACAATCTGCTAGCTCTCACTAGCCGTCTGCCACAAGATTCGCGAGCGAATGGGAACTCAAGTGCGAATAAGTTTGAGTTTGGCGTTGAAATCGCCGTCCTCAATGAATTTATCGCCGTTTTGTTGGAGCAGGTCAGTGGCAGCAATGCTTACTTCCCCTAGGGCACGGAAACTGACCACTCGTGTCATCTGCACCGTTCGCAGACGGATGGCACTATGGTGGTTGTGCTCCACGTTACTTCTCACCCGCACAGCGGCAGGTCACTGCGTCTGGCAGGTCACCGGGGAAATCGGCTCTGTAGGAAGAGTATCCTGGGATGCCAAAATATATTCCTGGACGCAGGAGGACCTCAGAGACAAGCATAATGTCGACATGCTAGGTTTGTAAGAACACCAGGAGTTCGTCCGTGTTGGCTACGATGCTCTTGGATTTCGAAATGTCAATCTGTAGGAATTTTATTATGGCTTCTGTTGCTATTGTTGTTCTCGGTTAGATTTTTTTTTAACTTTTAGTTTTCTTAATTCTTTTTATTATTTTATTATTACAAAGTTTTACAAAAAAAAAAAAAATAATAATAAAGGAGAAATACTAAACTAAACTAAAGGAGAAAAACTAAATAGATGGTGAAAGAAACATGAAAAAAATATTTTGTATTTTGCGGAATTCGAACACATGCCAGCCAAGCGCAATTAAAAAACAAAGTAAAAAATTTCATTTTGTTACATTTTTTTGCATTAGCCAGCTTCTTCAGAACTGAAATAAAATGTATTTATATAATAAATATGTGAAAATCTAAGCAAGCAAATGAAATAAAAATTTAAAAAATGACTCATCGGATTTTGCGGGATTTCAACACGCGCCAATCTTGCAAAAGTAACGAGATCCCGGCCCTCAGACCTCTAGGCCATATCCTATATTCCATAACAGTCGACGGATGTTGCAGTAATTGCATCAATATTTTTGGCAATTAAAAGGAGCTCTTTTATTGGAAAAAGAGTTACAGAAAAAAAGTCTGTATGAAAGGGATAGCAGATCACATTGCAATGTATTAGCCCGAGTCAAAACTTTTTAATCGATTTCTGCGATCGATCGAGTGTTTGTGAATCGTCAAGTTTTTGGATACTTAATTATAAGATACGAACATTTTAATTCATCATAGTTTTTGTGCGGAAAATGAATGATTGATTTTTCGGTGCCGCAAGTGGTTCTATAAGTTCTGAATGAATGCATGCATGATTGTGTGAGTGTTGCCGCGTTTTTTGAGACATTTCAAGTAAATAATTTTAAAGTTTGCATTCCAGATTTTTTCATTCATAAAAACCTGTGAGACGTTTGAAGACCTCTGAGTGTGCTTAATATATATATATATATTTTTAATTTCTTTTTTGTTTTTATTTTTAGGGTATTATATTATTGGCAACCTATAATGTATGTAACAGGTATAAGCTTTTGGTACCGGGAATCTCACAGTCGAGCTTACTCGACTGTACTTTGATACGTGATTTTAAGTTGGTTAAAGGCAGTTTTCTTTTTTCTTTGTGTCATATGTTCACCATTAAAAATATCTCTTTGAACAGTCCGCGTCAAAATTTTTCATTCGATGACTGCAATCGAAGGTAATACTTAGGTTTTTTGCTGACTCTAGTAAATGTCTGAAAATTATTCCGTTATAATCTGCTGTAGGAATGGAAGATACCAGCCATAATTGCCTTAATTATGTCGAAATGACTAAATAACTATGCGTCTTCGATTTATTTTTTTAAATTTTAGTTTAATTTTAATTTGTTATATCAGACACAGTCAGCAGCTCAGCTTTCCGTAGACATCTTTTTTATTTTATTTAAGATAATTGATTTTATACATTTAATGAAAGAAAATAACCTTGTAATCGGCAGTCGTAGTAAAAATACTTGCATATAGGCATATAGGAAAAAAATAGTGAAACAAAATAACTGTTCACTTCCAGGACTTGAGCTTTTTCTCACAATAAGAGTAAGACAAAATTAGATTTAAATTGGGTTTGGTTGTCAGGAAGTGTATATTATCCGAGAAGAAGTAATTATTCTTTAATGTAAATAATATTAAGAACCAATAAATATTATAACTGTGATATTTTATATTATTATAGGTATTAAATTTCATCAAAATAAGTAGCTATGGGATTGCGCCGCCCTAAAAATTTGCACACCGGGTACAAAAGAGAATGTATTTAACATTTAGAAGGAGGTATTTCCAATCCCATATAGTATATATAGTCTAGATCATTATAACCAGCAGAGTTGATTTAGCCGATGTCCGTCCGTCTGTCCGTATGAAACCACATATCTCACAGATTACAAGAGCTAGATCTACAAAATGTGGTGACAACATTCTAATTTGTTGCACGCAGATCAAAATTGTTTTGAAAGTTTTGCCACATGTAGCCTCGGGTTCAATCCCCGACCCATTTAATTTTCTTTTTCTTTAAGTTAATTTTATTTCCTTTTTTTTTCCTATTTTTCTTATTATTCTTACCGATTTGTTTTACATAATTATAAATGTAATTGAGTTTCAAATTGAACAAATATACATATTTCGGCCGTACTCAACACACATCAACACCAATTATCATTGTCTCACACCAATGTGACGATTACGCATTAAGTATAAAAGAAAAATAAAATAAAATAATAAAAAATAAATAAATAACAAAACAAAACAAACAAGTGTACTTCCGATTTGGTTGGTATTGAACCCGGTCTGATATTTTATACGTACTGTGTCCCCGCAGGCCACTAGGCTACACCCCTTGTACCAGCATATTGCTGCAATGTTTTTTTCGCCAGAAAAAAAATGTTATATACCATATCTCGAGGCTAACCCATTAAAGTTACCAAGGACCCAAATCAAATGAATATTATTTTTACTTATGTATGTAACACATTTATTTTATTGCAACAATTTTTTAATTTTTCCATTGCTACCACAGACGGTTCACCACATATAGTAAAGTTAACAAACTATATTTAGGAGTGGTCCAAAACGGTAACTTGAATCTCATTTTGCCTAATTTTGAAAAACCACTATAAATCTATATTTTATTTACCACTATAAATCTATATTTTATCGGACTTATGACGTAATAGGCTGGTTTAAAAGAACCTCATTTTATAACAGATTCTTGTCGAGTTTTTAGGATGTTAACGGATTAAAGTTTCTACTATTTTTAAGTTTATCGGTCTACAACATACAAAGTACTTATCGAATACAACTAACAAATCGAAAGGGTGGTCCTTATCTGTCAAATCAAACATTAGACGGTTAAATTTGTTGGCTTCAACTGAAGGTATAAAATGAATAACTTTAAAAAAATCGACATAATTTCATTTTTATTAAATTTTTGTAATCTGTTGTAGTTTAATTCTACCAGATCTCCGCATCAACAGGCTTGGACCTTTTTTTGTACCAATACTTTAAACTTTATGTATACTTTATAAGTGTGCATAAGCCTCGAATTACTCACTGATATTCATATGTTCAATTGTATTCAGTGGGAATTCGGTAGTAGTCAGATAAATACAAAAGAAGCCACAAATATCTAAAAAGTGTTGATTTTACTTGAGAATTCGAATTTTTTATATATGTGGATGCAAATAATTTGTATTGTTCGCCCTTGTCTGAACCATTACCTTATGGTCAGTTCAAATGGTTTAAGCAGAAGGGGGTGCAGTCATTTAATGCTGAAAATATTTTTTGTAAAAAACTGCGATTGTGGATATATTATAGAGGTTGACTTAGAATATCGATACTCGATGGTCGATTTACACAATGATTTACTAAAGAACCACCCAGTAAAATAAACTTCAAAAGTTGATAGTCGATCTCCGTGATGAGGAGAAATACATTATATACTACATATCATTAAGACAGTGTATGCTGTAAGGCTTAAGATTAAAAAAAAAAATTAACAAAAGAAGCATTAAACTAAGACTAAAAATATCATTGAAATTTATTTTATTAAATTATTATATAACGCTGATTATGATAAATTTATGGAAAATATTCTCTTAGATGGCTCTTAGAATATTTGCCAGGATCTTGGTATCCAGTTCAAATGTTCATACTGAAACATGGCTTAGTGAAAATATGTATGCAACTTAAGTGAATGTAAGGGAACGTTTGTGATATTCTAATAAGTATACTTCGGTTTTGTGGTATAAGAATTATCCAAAATGTAAAATGTACGATTTTCACTATGCTTATATGAAAACAACATTTTATTATACACTTAAATTAAATTATTTGGATACTGATTCATTTATTTATTTTTATGAATTGAATATGAATTTGAGTATTCGATGTTGTCTGAATTGTAGAGCGACGGATAGTGTGCTGTATAATGTATAATTAGTAATAATGTGTATAATTAGTAAAAATATTAAACTTTAATATTAACTTTAATATATTAAGATCCAGAAGCTAACTAAAAAAAAAAAAAAATTATAATTGTCATGTTAAATAAAAGGCTGATCTTGTATTCAGTTTCCTTAAATTAAAAACGATTTGTCCTTAAATTAGAAAATAAAATTAAATTAGAGTGAAAATCTAGCGTGGCTCTTCATATAACTTTTTATGTGACTTCTCCAACTTACTCGTCTGCGGAGATACTTCGTAGACTTTTGAAATCAGCGTACTATTCAAGGAAAGCGAAGGGCATATTCAAGGTACGAGTTTACGCTTTTGTTCGTTTACCACTTCCAACTACAATGACGTGATTATCTATGCATGAGATCATTAAGGTAGACTTAATCGAAAGCTTGAGAAACACCGAGGAATATGGCGATGCAGTGTTCTCAATGCTCGCAGGTTGTGCGTATTTCTGAAGGTATTCTCTACTTGCTCGATAGTTCCATGGTTTTTATGGAAGCTAAATTGATGTGCCGAAATAATATTGTGTGCTCTCAGATATCTAGGATGTAGGCTTTAAGATGACGGAATTGTGTGGTCTTTCCGGGCATCAGTATTATTATGATAATATATTTTTTATATATTCTGGGATAGTAACCGACACATATAATCCCATTGGAAAGCTTGCAAATGACGTCATTAACACGGTTTGGAGTTCAATTATAATTTTTGGAGAGTTAAGTCCGACGACTTTTGTAAAAACAATGTTGACTAAGATGGAATTTGCGAAGTACAAATGGACTAGGGGCAAGGTTCGGCTGAAAAACGCTTCGGAGATATGACGTATATGTTTCGGTTTCGTCTTTGCATACCCAGCAACCTGACGATTTTCTTATCGGGGTGACTGGACGGGGTAAATGAACGTTCTCTAATTATTCTTTGTACTGGTTGGCGGGTTCTCGATATACCGTAGTTGTGCATTTTCTGGGCCTTGCATCAGAGCCAAATTACTGTGCGAGTGACTTCCTTAAAACGATGCTTTTGACTTTGTTGGTTTGCCAAGCACGTCTCAGACGCCTCTTTTTCCAGATCGAGTTTTTTAATTTTCAAAATAGTTTTGAATTTATTGGTTTGCACATCCTTCCCTTGTGGTGTTGAGATATTAGCTGCAGCAACGAGTCAATATTCAAGAGCATCAGTGGAACGTCGATGTTCGCTTCGATAAAAAGCTATTGGATAAGTTCAATGCTGGAACTCACATACTTCTTGTATTTAAGCCTGGTAGTTCTATGAGACCTTAGCCTGTGGGGGTGATTAGTGGGCCTTGAAGCGACTTAACACAGGCTAATGGTCCGATGAAAAATCCGATTGCGCTCTAACTAACCACTAAGCCACAAATCTACTAAGTCTGAAATCTTTCTGAGATCTGCCAATATGTGGGGCACCAGTGGAAACATAGTCAAACTTGTTACTCAAATTAATGATTTCAGAAGGAAGGCAATTGCCTACCTTTGCGAGTCCAGAGACGTGATCCCCAGTGCGAATGCTGGGCAATGTAGCCTCCTACTCCGACCTCCTGAGTTGTAAAAATCCAAGAATTGTCCTTCTGACTTTTTAAAACGGATTGCAGCGGCAATGAAAATGTTACCGTTACCTGACTGCACTATTATAGAAGTGGCCTGAAGCAATTTTTTGCAACCTTTGGTGAAACTGGTGTTTGTCGTGGTCTTTACTATCAAGATGAACTGCGCAGTAGATGGTAAAACCCTTTATTTGGACGTTGTATTTCTGAGGTGCGTCTCTACCGGCAGCATAACTTCGGTGTGATTTATATTAAGGTTATTTGTTTATTTTACGTTTTAGTCGAGAAACATAATAAGCATCGAATATTTGGACTGTATCACCATGTTCTGGTTTTGAACAATTGTTTGCATTGTTCATTAAGAATGACATTAATTCCGTAATACTTTGTGGCACGGTAAACATCATAGTTTCCATTAAGCTTTGCGGCTGTCTTGGGTACTATAAGACTATAAGGGACTATAGGACTTATAAAACCTATAAGACTATAGGACTATAAATGTCTGTATGGTTCGATCTTGACCTTGGAGAGTGGTTCCGGCTTCTTATTTTTATTGAATATATTATAAATAATAGACGCGGCATATCTTTGATTTGTTAAAAACCGTGTTCTTCTGCGGGCTAAACTTACGCTTAATTTGTATGTATCGATCCATACCGGTGGGCAATTCGATATGGTAGTATATAGCCTAGTTTGATTTTAGGGCTTACAGTTTCATTACAGTTTCATTATATTTGGCACTGCTTTTTTGTTTTTAATTCATTCACTTTTCTTAACTTTTCGCGGAGCTCTTATTTGCTAATTTATTTGAACAAAAAACAGCAAGGCACAGTAAACTAGAATTGAGCAAGTAGAAAAACTACAGTCGAGTGTGACCGACTGTGAGTACACGGCACCCAAAGCATTGTGGGTAAAATTAAAATACACATGGACATGGCTCCTTCACTTTGTCTAACTAAGCTCAAATTTATAAAAAAAACTTTAATTAAACTGGCCGAAAGGCAGAAGGAAATTTTGACAATTGACAAAAATGTTGCTAGCAACAAGTTGCCCAACACTTAAAAAAAGACCGATGTTGCTAGGACCACGTTAAGCAACATGTTGGTGCTGCCAACTCAAATGTAGATGTTGCTGAAGTTCAGTATACAAAATAACGGTGTTTTTCCTACGTCTTACGTGTATCATCCGATTTCACTAAAATTGTTCGAGCATGTCAATTTATATGTATTTATTTCATATCCATTTCATTTAACCAAAAAATGTCCGGCCTGACTTTTATTAAATCAAATTTATGTTATATTATGGTAATCATTATCGGTAATGAAAAGTAAATACTCAAAATATAATAATTATAATGTAAATTATTATTAATTAAACTAAAATAAAATAAATTTTATTTGTGATGATTTGATCCTGCATAAGCACATAATTGCGTCCCCCCTTAACTGTCGTTCTTTCGGCGATTGTCATGCAAAATAAGTTTTCGTTTTGACAATAAAAGGCGTATCCTTTGCGTGATGGCATTATATTTATCTTCTTCTTAATTAACACCCAAAGGGGTATCTCACAGTTGAGCTCACTCGACTGTAGCGTTCCTGCTGCTGTATAGATGTATTATATTTATATCATTAAATAAAGTTGGTGTGAGCAGGTATTAATTGATGGCATTCTGTAAAATAAATTACTGTAGTGGCATCCATTTTACTATCTTGCCAGTTTATTGATCTGGTCACTCCAACTTAAATATATAATAAATATTATACCTGAATTATTCACTTTGTGAATAATTTTGTCGCAGATGGTCCATACATTAGTTTAGTGTATAACATTGCATTAAAAAACATAAATTAATACATATATATGGACTTAACAGAATGAAATTGGTTAGAAGGTTCGTTAATATATGTCGTAAACATCAGATGTCCCAACAAGTGCCACTTTGGGACACCTCTGGTTAGCACTTGAAAAGATGAACTCTTTATCTGCTTTTTATTAGTTAAGTCGGTACCAATCAATTTTTCTGTCGTAATGGATAACTTTAAATTACGCAATAGTTTTGCCTATATTATTTCTGGTTTTGTTTGAAAACTTCACTATAAATCAGCTGTAACAGAAATAACACATTTCCATCGTCTACTTCTACTTGTTATTGTTAGGTATTAGGCGCGAGAGAAGGAAGTATATATAAAAGAATGCGAGGAAATTATGCTACAGCAAATAAACTAATAAAGCGCTGCTCGATTGAATGTAATGAATGGATTAGGATTAATGTTTTTAGTTTAGGCTATCTACAGTTGATGTTATTTTATGCATATCGTTGTAATAATAATAATAAGGTATGTGGAAATTTAGCTGATCTAATAAGTCAGTATAATCTATTAGCATCGTTCTACGGTTGGCTACGAAAGGTAGGTTATTTCGGAGAAGTCAACAGGAATAAGAAGTTAACCTTAAGTTTATATCCTCGTTTAAGCCGCGTAGAGCGTAAGAGATCGAAGTTTTCTTGAACTGATTCTATGTGTTTAGTGGACATCCCACTGGGGACTCGAGACACAGAATCCGTACTCGAAGATAGGACGGACTAAGAGTACGAAGTGTATAAGTTCTTCGTAACATAAGGGCGCGTTGAAACGGTGCCCCTGCGGAGTGTAGCCAAGATGACATAACTCTCCATTGCTTACTGAAGGGAGCCATAGGAATTTGCCAATATCCACTACTTAAGTCCAGTGTCGACAAAACCTTTGCCTTACTGAGCCACTCCATAATATAATTTATAAGTGGCGTCGGGTACGCATCTAGGGGTAATGTAAAAACATCTGGATGGTTCTATCTGACTATGGCCAAAAGCTCGTCAACTTGTTCGTCGATCACCCTCTGCATCGCCGGATTCATCGAGTAGTATTCACCGGTCGATCATCCCTCATCGTGATCATATGTTACGCGACTTGGGATAGGCCAGAAAATCCCTCGAATCCTTCCAATTCTTCAGCAGGTCCTTTTTCGGCCGCCGTCCAATCCCTGTCTCCTTTGGTACTTTCCATGCTCTGCTCGATGTGCTTCTGATCCTCTATGACTGCTTTCAGTAATCCAACTTGTGTCCAGTCAGTTGATCTCTCGCTCGCTCGCCCCTGTTGATCGCTCGCTCCACCTGCTACCACCTCGCCGATGGTGGCATCCTGGTTACTCCAAGTCAGTGTGAGTTCGTCATTTTGCTCTCCTGGTTCTTTGCTTCTACTAGTTGACTTGCGATATGGTGAAACGCACCAACAAATGTCTCGATCTGCTGACGCGATCACTTACTGGATACTCTCGCTCTTTACTGCGCACTGTATGAGTTGTCCTACGGTCGAAGGACTTTACGCAGCGTGCCGCATGAGTGTACGTATTTCGATGACGTAATCCTTGAAGCACTCTCTTTATCATTGATACCTTGCCCTTACGTCGCGGCAAGATAATGTCAAAATAAAAGGAACTCAGTCCACGTGGCACTCTGTATCTGTATATCGGTGTCTGACAGTTCCTCTAGGAACTCTAACGGATCTAACGGATCTAACGGATCAGTGTTACCGTTAAACTTTCGCCCCCACTTCCTTATTTGCTCAGCTACGGCGACGAGAGTATTGACTTTGAAACGGAGGGGGCGGATTAATAGCCTCTGGTCGTCTGTGGCAGGCTGGGAAATTGGAGACTTCTAAGTGCTGGAATCCCACGTAGAAAGAAATATGTTGCAGGAAAGGGTCGGCGTCGTTCACTTTTCAATATACTTCACTCCACTTTTATTAAACCTCTTTGCGGAGGTGGTAAATTAGAACTAACGTACACTACTAAACTAACAAAGTTTTGGGAGCGCGGAGTGGTGAGCTTCCGCGGTAGGTGTAGGTGGAAAGAGGGAGAGCATGAAAAGCAAGAGAGCGATCGTGAGCGAGAGCGAGAGCGTGCGAGCGCTGGCTTCCAACACTCTGGGCCCTCCTGGCGTGAACATTCTCCCCCCCCCTTGCGCAAGCAATCGTTTTTCCTGCTGGCACCGGATGGACCTTAGGACTCCGAGTATCCTCCAGAGACGATCCACCCAAAAACGATACTTTGCGCGACGGGTAATCCCTCCTGAATCTTTAGGAACCCGGGTTGGATCACCCTAGGGTACATATCTGATTCTAAGACCAGGGAGATTTTTGCCGGGCTATCGGGGGATTGCCGAAGAGGCACTGATGGGTCCCGAGGGGTACGTGGCGAGCGTGAAGTTGGCGCTGGATGAAGAGACGTTTGAGATGACTCATGCATGTGGAGCAGGGTATGATGCCCCTCTCCACTCTTTATGCAGCCATCTTCACTTCGGCACGCTCCCTCGGAGTGTTGGTAATTTGAGCAGTACTTATTAATAAGCACTGCTCGGAGACGCTTCTCGGAGCTCAACTTTAGGAACCGCTTGCACTTCCGTATCGGATGGATTCCCCGGCAGACTCGGCAGCGGTAGGACTGGGTACCTTGAGAACGTCTGCTCTCCAAAACTTGTGCGGTGCGAGGACGAGGAACCATAGTGTATGTGTACGTCTACGAGAATAAGAACAAGAAAAAAGACTTAGTATGACGCTTTACAAACTATGAAACTCGAACAAAGGAAACGTATTATACTGGAACGGATGATTCCATATCCTCCGTAGGAAGGAGAATAATCATTTGTATGGGACGTTTATCCCGCGGGACGTGCGGATGTCCATTACTCGAACTCTACTGTCGGTTCCTGGGAAAACAGAGACAACTCTGCCGCCAGTCATTCGAGGGAAGATTATCTTCTTTGACGACCACCATATCGTGGACTTGAAGATTTCGGGTCGGAATTTGCCATTTGTTGCGCTTGTGGAGCTTTTTTTGATACTTATCTTTCCATCGTGCGCTAAATTTCTGCGTTAAGGCTTTTAAATGTTGCCATCGATTAAGAATCGATCTGGCTTCGCTCTTTATTTCGGGCTCCGCCGTGGAAAGCAACGGCCCACCAATAAGGAAATGGCCTTGTGGGAGTGCGAGCAAATCTGTCGGATCTTCGGACATCGGAGAAAGCGGCCTGGAATTAAGGCAGGCTTCAATTTTCGCTAACAACGTGGAAATCTCTTGTAACGTGAACGCTTCCCACAGACCTCCCATATGTGGAGCAGTCTGTCCAAGGACTCATCATTGATTTGGCTCACATGCATCGTAAAGGCTGAGATCTTTGAAACTGACCCAGTAAGCACCCATCCGAAAATTGTGTCTTGACCCAAGAGCGAGTCACAGATATTCTTCCGGATTCCGCTCATCAATACGAATGGTCAAATATCGGCTCCGATCAGGACGTCGATCTGAAAGCTCTCAAAAAAGAAGGAGTTTGCCCTATGAAGGGCGGGAAGATCTTCCAAAGTACTCTGTGGAATTGGACATGATGGCAAATTGCCAGTTCCGGAAGGACGTAAACTGCAGTATCTACGAAAAGACTTGGTTAAGTAGCGATCGAGTAGAAAAGTGGCACAGCCTGGTCGACTGAGTTGAAACCGACTGCTTTAGACTAGAAACTAGGGCTTGGACAACACGGAACGGCAGTTCCATCAAATTGAAAAGGCGCCCGGTAATGAACGTTGTCTCGGATCCCGACTCGATCAGCGCTCGCGCTCGATAATTCGTGCCTTGATGGCAGTTGTCAACAACTGCAGTACCCAATAGAACGGATTGACTGCCAGAGGCTAAATAGATCTGGACTGTGGTGGCTGGCGGAGGAATTGTTTCTAGCGGATCTGGTCGCCGCTGCTGGAGAATGGAAGGAGGTGGCTGTAGAATTGGAGCCCTCGGAACTAGAGGTGCCTCGATGCAGCAGCGTATGATGCTGGCCCTTACAGGTAAAACAGCTGTGAGTGGTAGAACAGTCACGTAGCTGATGATCTCACGCGAAACAATTTAAGCACAGCTGCTTCTTCTTAATATAGCAGGAACGCGCAAATACCGACATTTGAAGGAAGCGCGGACACAAACGTACTGGATGATTCTCTTTGGAACAGAGATCGCAGCTTTTCGGCTTGGCGCTAACCCGTGTTTCGAAGGACTGAAGCTTTTTAGGAGCGGATTGACTCGGCTTCATATCCTCGATGACCTCCAGTGTCCGATATCGCTCGCTAAGGAACGTGTTCATTTCTTCCCACGCCGGAATATCGGACTTCGAAGATAGGGACTGTTCCCATAGGAAGACCAGAAGACAATTCCAATTTGCCGTAGAAATCTGAGAATGCCCTAATGCAGTCAAACACCCTTGGATTGCGGACTTAAGCTCCTTCAAAGCGTTCTTACTTTCTAACGAAAGTCGCATAAAAAATAGCGATTTCTTACAAGTCAAATTAGATTTATTTTCCGTAACGGCAAGAAGGAATATATTCCAAAGCGACGAGCCGCTCCAAAGACGACAGTGTGACCGTTCTGCGATTCCCACATTTTTTCGTTTCGGTGGAATATTATTTTAAATTAATTTCAAAGTTAAAGCATGCAAGTAAAAAACACGCGACACGCATTCCGGTTTTCCACTACATACCGCGTTAAATTCCACACATTCCAGTCTTCTACTACATACCGTGTTAAATTCCACACATTTCAGTGTTCCACTACATACCGTGTTGAATTTCATACATTCCAGTGT
>VNKC01001714.1:0-10639 GCA_008042775.1 Drosophila pectinifera | reverse complement strand
TAGATATATATAAAGAATATATGTAGCACATAAAGGAACCCCCTTTAAACACACCTCTAATTTTATGAATTCTCAGAAATCTTTTATGGTGACAATTAGGGCTTATAATGCTTACATAATGTAATTTTTTAAACAACTGAATTTTATGTAATTTCAAATAATTTCGCAATTAATTATTTCTGTGCAAATATTTTAGAATTTGCTTTTTTATATTTTTTATATTTCTGAATAACTAAAGACAATATTCTATGAAATACGTACTATATATAAAACATTTGATAAATTTAAGAAATATTCGGCTGCCTCAAATAATTTCTGTGAATCCCCTAATAAGCAACTCGAAATTTAAATTTGCCGCCATTGACATCTGACTAGCAATGTTTCTCACCCTTTGACCGATGTTTTCCACCACTTTTATGGCCCCACTGCATCGTTTTGGGGCAAATCGACTGTCGATTATTCTACCAAACCGTCGGTACTATCGCAGTAACAAAGCTCAGTAATTTCACATCTGAATAGAAAATATAACGAATATTATAATATAAGAATATGGATTTTAATTGTAAAATTTAACACTTATAACAATATCTATACCTCCATCAATGACATACATGAATTTGCAAATCTAACTAGCTAAATAAGGGTTATTCGTAGTTTTTTGATTAAGAATAGCTATCTAACTTTTAAAAGTTTTTATTGCTTGTTATGAAAGCCTAGGCAAAAGCGATAGTGCCATCGCCACAGCCACACCATCGATATTATCGATAGTTTTATCGGTGGTGTGACTGCTCTAGGCTAAAACAAAACATATTTACCTAAACGTGTTTTTCGGTTGTTTTGCACCTGCAAAGTGGCGATAAAAGTCTGGCTGATTGCCGAAAGCCACGTTGATTGAGCGGCGGAATCCACGACGTGTATAGTGCAGCAGGACGTACTTAAGATCTCTAGCTTCAGCATGCACACGGCTGTCTTCTGGCGCAATGGAGGTTCTTGTTTGTTTTTCTCCCCATTGTTTGTGTGGTCGACTCGACATTACAATAAGTGAATAAGTGTTAATTGCGGTTGACAAAAAGGCTAATGGCCTTGGGGTTCCACTCCAGGTGGATATCCGGAAGAAGCAGCTTTCTTCCCTGCCCACGACGGGTCACGTTTTTGTAGCCCTATTTCCGGAAATCATAGTGCCAGTCATATAGAGTACACTTCGAAACGATACCCTAAACAATTACATCCTTTAGATACATATTTGAGTAAATGTTAGTGATTAACTAGTTTCCTTAATTTTTAGACGAAGATTCCAAACCAAATAGTTTCGGAATCTATTCAAAAGTTGTAACTTTGTTCTCCAGAAATAATTAGTTTATTTATTTAATTATTATGCAACAAAATTTGTATCCTTTAATTCACAGATAGTCTGTGTAATGACCAAGTTATATAATACGATTAAAATATGTACTCTACCAACGAGAAACGTGTACCTTTTATCTTGTATCTTGTACCTTTAGTAGCTGCAATCAGTACCCTTGCCACCACTGATCGCAGCAGCGTTGTTCGTCTAGCTTAAAGCAACAAAGGAGGTCACAAGGCGCAGATTTAGTTTAAACTATCCCATATATCAATTTTGCTTTCACTATCTTATCGCCGGCAACGGGTGTAGTTGATAAATATCACAGCCCAGTGAAGCACCTCCGAAAGCACTTGCACCCAATATATTGTATTTTGTATTAATTAAATGCCATTTCTTGCAGACATACTCGAGGGCCTGCGCCCCGGATCCCCGAAGCCGGGCCACATTGAGCGCGTATCCAACAGCAGCCAACAGCAGGCGGAAGAGGAGGCCAACAAGAGCGACGATCCGGTGATCACCCAGCGCTTCCTCAAGATCAATGTGCGCCACATCACGGACGGACAGGGCGTGGTGGGCGGCGTCCTTTTGGTCACGCCCAATGCCGTCATGTTCGACCCGAACGTCAGCGATCCGCTGGTCATCGAGCACGGCCCAGAGAGCTATGGCGTCATTGCGCCCATGGAGCTGGTGGTCAACGCGGCCATCTTCCACGATATTGCGCACATGCGAGTGGCTGGTGGTGCCGGCCAGGGCTTGGCTTCTGGCAGCGGCGGATCTGGCGATACGGAGAAGCCGGAGATCTATTATCCCAAACCAGTATTAGTCGAGGAAGATTCCAAGGAGTTGTCCGAGCAGCAGCAGCCCCTGCTGGGCGAAGACGGCGAAGCCAGTAAAGATCGCTTGGACGGTGAGTCAGAATTTTACAAGGTCAAGATGGTAATAACACAGCTTGCCTTTTTAGTCGATCGTAAAATTCGAGTGCGCCAGCCTAAGTTTATTTTTATTGTTAGTTTTTTTGCTTCACAATAACAACAACCATTACATTTAAATACCCCTTAAAGCTCGGTAGTGAAATCCATTTTATAAAGCTTCTTATTGCAATATATTGAGTAAAATGTTTTGCCTTTTAACTTTCTATCACCGCTTCGTTTGATTTTCATCAGCTTACTAATTAAGATATCTTCTTTAATCTTTAGCTGAAATTGGATCCTTGGAGATTGCCGACGACCAGGAGTCGCTCTGCTCCAGCACTGGACGCGATGGCGACGCCTTTCCCAAAGCCTTCGACCGCGAACGTGTGGTGAGCTCTCCTTGCTCTTAATCTCCCAATCTGCCAAGCCAACTAATTCTCCTTTAATCCTTCAGGACTCATCTACTGAAGCCAAAGATAGCGCTAAGACTGACGCTCAAGATGATGAGGACAAGAAGGGCGGCCTGGGCATCTCCAGCACACGCACCACCTTAGAGGAGCGACGCAAGAGTCTGCTGGATCACCACTGGGCTGTTCCGAGCAAAGACCGGTTAGTGTTTGCCCAGCTTGCCTTGCAATTTGTGTAAATAGCTGCTGTTCCTGAACTCCCTCTCTTAGAGCACTTTTATTATTTGTTGAACCTTTTTTTAATGTGTTTTTTGATGGAAAAAGTTGTATTTTATAGTATAGGTTGAAATGAATTGAAATAATTATTCAAAGATATATCCTTTGACTTTGCCCACATAAATTGATTCTAAATCCTTTCATGATATAAATATGCTAGAAAGATAACACTGATTGCCTGAAAGCAATTACGAATCCCTATCAGGCTGCAACTTCTAAGACAATTCATTTTATTGAGCGAAGAAAAGGCTCTGTTTTTTGATTAATTTGATTTGAATCTATTTAAAATGCCTCTTGATTGACAAACAACAGAGAGTGAATTGATTCGGGCTATCTCTCGCAGTTTCTTTTTTTAAACCTACGGGGCAGCCTATTTTTAATGCCCAATATAATCTCAAGTAGTTTTTATAAAGGAATTAACTTGGAAAAGTACTAGGTGAACTTTACTTTATCTCTAAGTAAACTATTTAGATAGGACGCACCTCTGGAAGTTGTCTACTCTTTGGCTTGCCGAAGGCACCTTTAATTTTTTATTGCGTTAAGTTAATAACTTTATGTTTGTATTCTTGTGTTTTTATTTTCATATTTCGAACCGCGCCACGACAAACCCCTTACCATAAACGCAATTTGTGTTATCAACCAACCGCTTTACACATAAAACCTCTCACTTCACTCCCACAACAAACCCACTTGTACATAAATCTGTGTGTGTGTGTCACGCCCCCAAATATTACTCAGCTATTATCTGTCTAATTCCCGAAGATCATCGGAAGACGAGGCGGACAACGAGTCCAACATAACCGTGGATAGCGGTGCCCGGGTCCAGGATCCGCACTCGGCCACCAGTTCTGTGAGCGGCGTGCCGTCGAGTCAGCCGATGGGAGCAGCTGCTGCTGCTGCCGCTACCGCCTCAGCCGTTGGCCCTCTGCCGCCGTCCGGCATCGATCTGGAGCACCTGGAGCAGCTGTCGAAGCAGTCCTGCTACGACTCCGGCATCGACATCCGCGAGCCCGTTCCCAACGTACAGCCGATACCAAAGAAAACCGTTTACAGTGACGCAGACATTGTCCTCAGTTCCGACTGGGTTCCACCGAAAACCATTGTGCCGACGCACTTCAGTGAATCCCCGCCGCGCAGTACCATCCTGGGCCAGAGCCTGGACGCTGGGACCGGTGGCGGGGCGCGCAAGAAGACCTCCAGCGTCAGCTTCAGCGTGGACGATGAGGCAGCCCAACAGGCTCAGGCCGCGGCTGCATCAGCGGCAGCGACCGACAAGCAGGCGGAGAAGAAAAATAAGGTATATAGTAGTGGAAACCGGGCAGGAAATAAATAGATTACAACTTATTTTCCCCTTTATCCCCCTCAGATGCTGAAGCGCCTCTCGTACCCCTTGACCTGGGTGGAGGGTCTGACCGGCGAGGGCGGAGCTGTGCCTCCCGGCGGAGTGGGCGGCAGCCTGAACAAGTCAGGTGACACAGACTCGGCGCCCAACACGGGCGACTCCAACCAGAGCGTATTTTCGAAAGTATTCTCAAGGTGAGTTCAACCCGAGGCGAGTGATGGACTTACATTCAGCGATCTCTGACTATAATTGGTGCCAACAAATTTTGTTTATTTCGTTTTTAAAACCGACACAAAACCGAAACCAAAAATATCCAAATGCTTACCTTCGTTTTGTGCGGATCGGCTGCTTTGCTAAACATACATACATACTCCACTTATTCCCGCTCATAACATGAACACTGCACAACACAACACAACACGACAATTACACACACTTGTACACTTTATACACTATATAAATGTGACATACCGCATACATAGCTCGCCCATCACTCTGGTCTCAGAGCTGGGCGGGAATCTCTTTTCGAAAACACCGTCCGAGGACTCTGGTGGCTCCCCTGTGCCGCCATTGACTCCGCACTCGACACATTCCGAGGGTCATCTGACCTATGGGTAAGGACGGATCAATTGTGTGTTCCACCGTTGTTGCATTCGTTGCTCTTGTTGTTGATGTTGTAGTGTTGAAGCGCAAAGAAGTATCTCTGTAATTCCACCGAGCATATTCGCCCATTTTTGATTTCGATTGACTCATTCATCAGCTTCATTCTTGAGTTCCAGTGTAAATTTCAATCATCGTTCACAAGTCGTTCCCGTTGTTGTCCACACATGTCGTAGGATCTATGCTAACTGATTTGCTTTGTGCCTCCCCAGACGTTCCTCAATCGGTACCTTTATACGCCCGCACTCGTCGGAGGGCACTTCGTCCAGCACCAAGCTGAAGGAGGCCAAGCAGGCACCCAAGCTGGACTACCGCTCCATGGTTTCCATGGACGACAAGCCGGAGCTCTTTATCAGTGTGGACAGTAAGATGGATGGCCAGGGAATTGGCAGCAGCCAATGACTAACTAATGCTGCACTCTTTTTGCAGAACTCATCCCACGCCCGGCCCGAGCCTGCCTCGACCCACCATTGTATCTGCGCCTGCGCATGGGTAAACCCATCGGCAAGGCCATACCGCTGCCAACCTCTGTCATGTCTTACGGCAAGAACAAGTTGCGCGCCGAGTACTGGTTCAGTGTGCCCAAGAATCGGTGAGTCAAATTCCTTTCGTGTTTGAACTGAATATCTGAGACCCTATTATTAATTGCAGCGTTGATGAGCTCTATCGCTTCATAAACACCTGGGTGAAACACCTGTACGGTGAGCTGGACGAAGAGCAGATCAAGGCGCGTGGCTTCGAATTGATCCAGGAGGATACCGAGTGGACCAAGAGCGGTACCACCAAGGCCGGCATAGGCGGTGGCAGCCAAGATGGCGAGGAGATCAGCGACCTGACCCGCGAGTCCTGGGAGGTGAGTCCACATCCGAATTCTTCCAGCTGCCGCAAGGACACGAGAGTCCTCTTGCGCGACCGTCTCTCTTTATCTATTTCCATATTGTTTAACTCTTTGCTCTGAGCTTTCTCCTCGAATTGTTCTATATATACATATATTTTTCAAAGATTCTCTCGAGCTCTTCTTCCACGACATTTTCGAGTTCTGAAACCAAAACGAAATATTACATTTGCTTCTTTAGGTTATATGCCTCAGAAACCGATATATTAATTACTAAATTACTAATATTGACAATTTACGCCAAAGTTTTCTCCACATACTATATAATCGTAAATCTTGTTTACCTTTTTTTCCCCACGTGTATTGTACATGCGTTTTCTCCTTCTTTTCCTGTTTTTCTTCTTCCTTTCGTATCTTACAATTTAATTTGCATTTTTTTTCCAATCGAACCAATATCGACACCAAACAAACCGCCATCAAAATGGGTCCGAGAACCCGCCTAAATCCATTATTAACTGTGCCGTATGATATTTAACCTCCTGTGACTACAACAGCTCATAAAGGCGCCGTTCGCCAAGACCTACAAGATCATTAAAACGGCATCGCATGCCGCATCGCATGACTTGGAATTGTTGGGCGGCGAGGTTAGGACCAAAACCTTTAATACGAATTCTTCACCTAAACCTAACTGTGTTGTCCGCACCGAACTTAAACCCAAAAACAAAAAATTAAAGCATAAAACCAGAAAACAAAAGAGTTTTTGGAACTTGTGTGAAAATTTTGAATTTTT
The DNA here is from genome assembly GCA_008042775.1 of Drosophila pectinifera. Classification (NCBI taxonomy): domain Eukaryota; kingdom Metazoa; phylum Arthropoda; class Insecta; order Diptera; family Drosophilidae; genus Drosophila; species Drosophila pectinifera. The sequence continues at coordinate 4,073 of VNKC01001714.1, read as the reverse complement.
GCATACTTCTATTAGTTTCTTTTCGTTACTTGTTGATTTTGGATACTTTATGCTCGCTGGTCTTTTAGTTTCCGTTTCCGTCGTAGTTTTTACAAACACTAAGCACTATTGCACTTTTTTCCTAGTTGTGTTTTCCCACCACCCACCAAAAGTGAAAAGAAAATGATCCCACGAAATTTCTCTGGCACCCTCTCCAGCACTCGGCACTCCAGTGTACCTTCGGCACCACCTTGATCACCCATCATTGGTTTCTTATATATCCATTGGCTCATCTACTTATCAAGCGAGCATTTGAAATTCAATCCTTACTTTCGACCAAAAATCTAACACTTATTTTTCTGATTGGCCAAGTTACCCATTTTATTGCTCCCATTTTCAAAGGACATCTTAAATTCAAACATTTTCATTGCATTGAATTCAGTCGAATTAATATCAAAGCATTAACAATAAAGGACAACTAAATGAGGGGGTGAAGAACAAACGCAAATCTCATTAACTCAATAACTTTTCAGTCTTAATAGGAGCAGGGAAGATAGATCTCTTGAAGACATGAATCACAGTAACTATGGTCTTATATTCCTGAGAAACCCACAAGGCTTTTTCTTATATTATCTAAAACTATGATGCCTTTTCTACAAAGGAAGCTGAGCAAGGAACTCAGTTTCCATGACAAAGAATACTTTCTCTCCTTTATCTATTGACTAATACTTTAATAAAACATTCAAGCAAACATTCACACTGAGAACAACTGAGAAATGTAACACCGTCAATTAGTATATATTCTCACACTTAATCCCATCCATTATGTGAGTTCATAAACCTTTTTGCGATTTTCTGGGCCTTCTGTGGCTTCACCCATCACCGAATCAAGCCACAAGCCACTTATTTTGTGGCTTAATCATTACAGAAACGGAGAAACATGGCCGTGTTACCCAACCTAGCCTAACACCGACAACTTAACCCATTTACATGCGTAATATATGCGACCACTGACAGGTCCAACCTTGCCGGCGATCGCCTCATATCACCCGAGAGCTAATCTAGAGTCGGCCCCTGAAATTCTGTCCCCTTTAGAGTTAACCACATTCTTCGTATATCAATACAAAGCGCCAAATTGATATGCTAATTATATCGCATTCGACGACTTCGCGGCGCTATTTCGCAATGTTTAACGTGGCTTTTAAGAGCCTCCACCTGCACTTGGCAAAACAGACGTAGGGCAAACATTAATACATCAGCGCGTTTTTACAACAATTAGCGCCTTCCTCGATTTGTTTGCGCAATATTTACGGGCACGTTTTTACCTGTCCATAAGCGTGCCAACTTTAAATTGGGGATCACGATCGATGAGTAACTTCGGGCGACAGAGTGTCGGGCTTAACTTTGAGTAGCCACTGTTCCAAGCTGGACCCCAGATCTCCTTATCGCGGGCATGGACCATTTCCCTGCCTTATCAGCGGGCGAGAAGCGATGTTTCAGCAAATTGTTTCCTCATTAGCGTCGCTTTAACCACAATCGTTTAACGCAAAACACAGAGTTATCAATAGAATCTCGGCACTCAAGGGGTTATCACTCTCTATAAGCGGACTACCGATGACAGCTTTGAGCGACCAAGCATTTGTTGAAGATGCTTCCGTTGCGGACTTCAGTTTATAAACTTAAAAACTTCCGCCGAGCCAAAATGCCCCGAAGGCATCGAAGTCCGAAAATAAATCATCGAAAAATGTTGCATCTGTTGATATATTCTGTGATTTATTTCTAGAGTCCAAGAGATGCACAATTATCTGAAATAATGCCTAGCTATTGCGTAATACTTGCTTATCTTGGGTTCAAATGGATGGGAAGCCGAAAATAATATAAATATTTTTTGGGAACGGAATTTTATTTATAATCTTTGGCTTATTTATTATACACTTTTTAAACAGCAAACTCATTTGCTTGGGGGTTTGATTTTTCTTAATTTATGCTAAAAAGTAAACATTTTAAACTAGTTTCACCTAATGTGCTGTATAAATCTTGCATTAAAAGGTGTTAAGGAATGTTTTTTACAAAAATTAACTATGAAAGGAGCGCAAAGGCTTGGGTTAAATTTGTATACAGATGTGGTGCGAGTTCATTAATGTCTTCAACCGGTTGGGTTAGCTATTTTTGTGGTCTACTTGTGCCAAGACGAGCGCGTGCCGAAAATAAATAGATTTTATGAGCTCGTTTCAATTAAAAATCTTTCTTAAGTAAATCCCCATCGAACAGATGTCGAATTGGATGATGCCGCTCCGCTTTACAGCTAACTACATTTAACTATATTCTAATTAAATCTAAATGGAGACCCATCCACAGCGATTGTCATTTAGCCGGTTTCTGTTTGTGGCTGCCGCTTTTTAATTTGTTGTCTTTGTTGCTGCCTTGCGAGCTGGCTGATTGGTGGGGTCTCATCATCGCCGTCTATTTTTTCGATGCCAAATCCGGTTCAGGTGTATAAAAATAGGGGAATAAAATAATGTGAAAATAAAAGCAAGTGACGCGCGCTTCACTTCAGAGCCCGGCTACTGTTGTTCTGCCTAAACGCTCAATTAGCGGAGGAAGATCGGTCCAGTGCGAATTTAAGTCACACCCCCGATTCCCAAGCGCCGCTGACGCTGACGCCAGACGAATCAACTTCGGCTCCCAATTGCCTATATCTATATATCTATATATCTGTATGTAGTATAAGTAAACAAGTGTACGTATGAATATCCCGCTTATTTGTACTTGTACCATCAATTGGCTTCAATGAATTTTACGAACGAAGCCGGGAGGACAATTGGAATTGGATTGCCCAAAGGCCTCCTCGCATCTCATCTTCATCGCCATCGCCATCGCCGTCGCCATCATCGGAATCATCTGTTCAATTTGCATATTTGCCAAGCCAGCCTTTCTCCCGCTCTATCTCCCGGGTTATCACAAGAGCCCCCGGGCTGGACACATTGTAAATGCACTTTTTATTAAATTGCGCACTTCATTATTGCAGCCGTTTATGGGGCTGGCTTAATGTTTTGCAGTAATATTTGTATCACTTGGGTTTGGGATGGGTTAAAAGCCTTTTTAGTATTCCTCCCGAGCACTCTCTGACTCCCCACTCGCATATAGTATCGTTTTTGGACTCTGGGAGCGGCTTTGAATGATTAAGAACAGTTGAGGTGACCGCAAACGATCTTACTTTGAGCAATTTATGATCCATTTTGGGGAATGCGTTCGTTGAATTGGTATTTACTAATTAATATTAGGTCTTTGTGATCATCTAAATTATTTATACAACTATTTATTAATGTATTATTAAATGAGCTACTATATAAATCTTCATATTTGATTATATTCAAAAGTACACCAAAAAAGTTTTTGTTGGTTGAATCTACCAACTTCAATAGACACTAAGCAGTAGAATTGTGGTATTAGGTTGTTGGATTTTGTGAATGTATTGGCAGTAACATTTACTATATTTACAGTAGCTCTTACGTTTGTGACTGTTAACTGCTCTATAAACTGTAACTGTTGGTTGTAACTTGCGGTTGCGTTTACAGTTCCCAACTGGTTCTGCCAAACCCATCTTGGTTTCTTTACTACTTCAAAATAAGTACATTACTACTGAATCAGAATAATATTTTGTAAACAATTTGGCAACACAAATATAGTATTTTTATAGTTACACAAAAGATACTATAACAATATAAATTTAGAGATGTTTAGCTAACTATTGTAATCGTGGTATTTTACTATTTTTGTAGATTGGAGTATTTCGCCAACATATTTTGGGTTAAATTTACTATAGAATAGCCAAATTCCGCAATGCCTTGTGGAACATTTACAATCGCTTACCTTAAATTTAACCAACAATGTCGATTGGACCATTAAAACGGTAGAAAATGTTGTATTTACCCACAGAATTCTTTCTGAATAATAAATATTTTATTCCGAGTTTGTACAACCAGAATACAGTGGCTCACAGCTTATTTCAACCAGCACCTATCGAAAACTTCAAACGCCTGTAAAAGTTAAACCAAATGGAAAATCAAAAAAATTTAAACGCACGATGCTTT
>VNKC01001713.1:0-36522 GCA_008042775.1 Drosophila pectinifera | reverse complement strand
TGGGTCCTTAAATTGGCATTTTTATATCATAATTTTTGGAAAAATCAAACTTAAGAAAAACCTTTACTTGGCCAAAACAGCCTTGAAAACAGCGATTCGGAATATATATAGCATTTTGCTGTCGTTCCATTTTTGGCCAAATTATGCTCTCCAGAAGACCTCAACTATTCGATTTTTTTATTCGGCAGCTTAAAATAACCATAACTAAACCAAAACAGCCTTAATTTCAAATCAGAAAGCTTTTCCATATCAGTTTTTATTTGGTTAATTAATCTGCATATTTAGTTTGAAAATTAAGAACAATAAATTTTTAGCCAATTTTTGACAATTTTAATGATGTAACCCCTTATCAAATTTTGAAAAATTGGCGAAAATTTTATTTTCTATTTTTCTAGGTATTTTATTGTCAAATAATTAAGATTTTAACGGCGAATCGAAAAATGTATGGCATTTGGCTATCATTTCATTTTTGGCCATAATATGTTCTCAAGAAAGCCTAAAAAAATCGCCTTTTTGAGTCGACATTTTAATACCCAAATTTTTTGAACAAGTCAGAGTTAAAAATAACCATAAGTAAGCCAAAAATGGCTTAATTTCAATTCGAAAATCTTTTCTATGATAGTTTATATTAGTATTTCCTTGATTTAAAAGAACTATAAATAACAGGGCATTGTCATAGATAAATTATTAAGATCATTATAATAAGAATGCAGGCAGTTCAAATTAGATTAGGGCAGCAATTGGCCTAATTAAAGTGTTATTTAAAAGGCAGTAGCTTGAAATTAGAATAAACCAGTTAATATTAAACATAATGAAGCAAACGAGACTTAAACTAAAATTGTCAAGGGCTCAATGGCCATTTTGTAGAGTTTTTTTTCTGTTTTAAATTCCAGATGGATAAATTAATAAGAATGATTAATTTCTTATTGTTATTTAAGCAATAAAAATAGCTCGCTTTGTTTATGAAGTGAAGTCATGGGAGAGAGAAATATACGTGACCTTGTGGAGTCTAAAAATCAGCACGTTTCGATTGATATTTTCTTGAAAATTTTAATCTGTGAAGATATGTAAGCAAACGGTTCTGCGTAAAACCAAAACAAAGCATTTTGCCAAAGTTAAGCTGGATCAAATCAGTTGTTGAACCTGCACAAGAACAAACAGAAATTAATTCCAGACAGTAATAAAGGAATATAAGGTGCTTATAGCCGAAATCAAAAATAACACCGCAGATACTTGTATCATTAAACCACTGGAAACACAAAACTGACGCGTAACTTGGTAGGTCTTTATGGCATTCATTAGGTAGGAGTAGACACTGTTGTTGACACCGAACTGTGTGTGTTGGGTGTTGAGGGAGTGTGTGCCAAAGCTTTCCTCAGATCTACCCAAGACGCGAGATAGCGCAGTGCTTACCCAGAATAAACATCAGATAGTAGTTGGCCGTGGCAGCGAGCCCAGAAATGCACCGGAAGATGGCGAACTGCACCAGGTTGGAGGCGTAGGTGGTGAGGAAATCGCCCACGAATCCGCACTGGTTGGCCAGAATCACGGCCCGCACCCTGCCGATCTTGTCGCCCAGCATTCCGAACGTGAAGGTGCCCATCAGGGAGCCGAGGAAGAAGAGCGATTGTCCAATCCGCGCCTTGTACGCATCCTGACAGACCCAATTGAGCTGTTGGAGAGGATAATTGTTTATAAATTCAAGGGCTTACTGGAGACCTGAGGTCTAGAATTTAAAATTTAAAAACTCAGTAATACACAGAGATCTTTCCAGAGTCAAGAAAATATATTTTCAAAGGCAGCGCATCCTCAGGCATCCCCCAGCTCACCTCCGCATTCATACTCCGAAATCCGTAGTCATAGTTGTATATCCAGCGCTGGCAGGCCTCCTTGCTCACCGTCACATTGTCGCCCTCGATGATGTCCAACCGGGTGCAGGATGCCTCCTTGCCGAACTGGGCATAGATGGCGGCAATCTCCTCGAAGCTGCGATCCGCGAGCTTCTCATGGTAGCACCAGTGCTGCGGCACGAAGCCGATTATGTTCTGGGAATAGTAGTGCACGGTGGTGGTGAAGGCGATGTAGCCGAGCAGCAGAATCATCAGGTACTGATAGCGACCCGCGTTGCCGCACTTCTCCAAGATCTTGTCGAAGTCCATGTCCCCTCCGGCGTCGTGCTCTCGCTGAGATTCTATTAAGACTAAACTCGAGCGGCTCGTTCTCCAGCCATTCCACGCCATCCAATCCGATCTAAAACGACCACGAAACGAGGCGAAAGAGTGCAAGGTGGCCGGATTCGCACGTTGGTCTCCGCGTCCGTCTCCGCCGGCGTCCAGCCGCGATAAGATTGTTTTGGGGGCGGCTTATCGCCACACAGCGGGCTGCTCAAACGAGAACGCTTTATTATTTAAGTGAACTCGCTCATTCACTCCAATCTAAACAAAACGCCGGCGGCGTCTCGCGAGTAGGAAGGAGGCCTTCTCCTCTCGGCTGGAATAGATAAACACTGGCGGCGGTGACCTCTGAAATGTGAAAATAATACGCGAGTGAATGGACTGTTAATAAAGCCCGCCTGAGCACAAAGAGCCGCCCCCATTTAAGTGCATTATAAGGTCAAGAGTGAGCTCGGATAAAAGCATGAATGACAGCCTAGATTCGTCAGAATGAACACGAACATACCCTGGTTTAATTGAAAATATTATTTTAGAGCAAGTGTTTAAGGAATGGAATTTTTTGTGCCCATATGTATATAATAAGGGGCTTAGAGTACCATTTTCGTGAATATAAACTTTAAGTGTATAGTTTTATAATGATTTCCATGGCAGTTCTATACTTTATTCTTTAATTTAAATATTTGCTTAAAAATTAAACAATTAAAACAACTATGAAACACATAAAAAACTTTATAAGAAAAGTCTTTCAAAAACACTGAAATCTTTCCTTATCCAAGCCATTAGTAATAATAGTTATTACCAGTCTGTCTCACAATTATGTTGCTATTTTGTCATCTAATTATGCTCATAATGTTAATAAAGACCTAAATTTGTTATGACCTAGATAAAGAATGACTCTGATCTGCTATCTAACCAACTTGAGGTATAAAACGGAAAGTCATCTAAACACAAAAACTTCAACAAAGTTTTATAAGAGGTAATTTTAAGTTCTAAGTACGTCAAACTAAGATAATAAAAAATCATAACAAAATATAGTTATTTGGTAAAATGAAATGCATTTAAATACTTTCCTAAACCAATTCGAAACCTGTCCAAATGGGAAAGCACATCTGGTCGGATAACACCTACTTAATGAGTACTTTCAGTCGGCCATCAGCTTCTCGTTGGTGCCTTCGGCCTTGAGATCATCCTGGTCATTCTCCTCCTGCTGCTCCTTGGAGCGTCGCAGGAAGTCGAACATCCGCTCGCCCCTGCCGAACTCCTCGCCCTCCGCCAGACTCATGGGCAGCTTCTTGTTCCGCGTCTCCGGCAGCAGCAGGCAAATCCAGGCGCTGAACAGCAGCAGCAGGCAGAGAATGATCGAGGACGCCGCCCGGAAGTAGGTGTCCAGGTGCAGGATGAAGGGCGACAGGAAGGAGAGGGCGGCGCCCGCCACATGGACCACGGCCAGGCCACTCGATCGCACGCAGGTGGGCACCAGCTCAGCCGATATCTGCATGGTGGCGCCCGAGATGACCGAGATGCCGAACCTGGAGGCCAGGATCAGGGCCACCAATACGGCGACACTGGGCTCCCGCCAGAAGGTCAGCAGGATGCCACTGGCCGCCGTCAGGGCCCCCGTGGCCGCCATGCTGGTCACCGAGGTGAACTTGCGACCCAGATGCCGCTGGGTCAGGATCTGGACGATGCCAGAGGGTGGCAGGGTCAGGGCGAACAGTGTGAACATCACAAAGGGCGACATGCCCAGTCCCTCCACGTTCCGGGACATGGTGTTGTAGCAGAGTGTGATTATCGTGCTGCAAAGAGTCAATCAGGTATGTTATAAGAAACTAGTTCTGAAATCAAGAATTTCCTATTCAAATAAAGAACAATGGGCTCAAAAACTCAACTCTAAAGCCTAATTCCCAAGTCAAAAATAACAAAGGTACAAAGCTAAACTAAATTCCGGTGTGAATCTTTAAATAAAATAGGCTTTTGTTATTAAAGAGTTTTATATAAATACAATCCCCTTGAGTCTTAATTATAGATACGGATCGTACACCCTTGGTTTCCATTTAATTTCCTCACTTAGTTTAAGCTTCAACAAATATACTTTATAAAAGTCTTTGAAGGATTTCTCTAAACCTTTTTTACAACCAAATAATAAGATTTTAAATGATAAAAATGGTCTTGAAAGATAAACTTATCTGAATAAGTGAACTCCTATATAGTTTCTTTGATTCAAAACTGTTTTTTCTACTCACAAGACAACCAGCACGTAGATGAGCCTGAGGCGCAGCCGCGGCAACTTGAGGGCGTCCACTAGGCGCTCCTGTTTCTGCAAGGATATCCGGCTATTGGCCTCCGACTCCTTGGCCTTGCAGTGCTGCCGGAACAATTCGAAGTCCGCCTCGTTGACCTCCCGCCGATTAAACTTGGCCACACGGCGCAGACGCAGCACGGCTCCGTCCAGGTCATGGCTCGTGACCAGCCACTGGGCACTCTCCTGAACCAGGAAGTAAAATCCTATAACCAGAGCCTGCGGCAGGGCGGACCAGGCCATGTAGGAGCGCCAGTTGCCCAGCCAGACAGCCTGCCACGAGGCACTGACCATGCCCAGGCAGTAGAAGATGCTCATGGTTAGGTTCAGGCCCACACTCCGCAGCACAGGCGACACGTACTCCAGGACTGGGCGAGATCAGGGATCAGAATGGATCAGTTTTGCAGAAGCTGGCAGCGATAACATACCCAGAATGTACATGAGGTAGGCGTTGGCCTCAGCCGCCAATCCGGAGGCAAACCGACTGGCCGAGAAGGTCACCAGGCCCTGGGCGTAGATGGTGGCCGCATCGCCCAGGAAGCCGCACCAGTTGGCCAGGACCATGGCCCGAATGCGTCCAATCCGGTCGCCCAGAAGGCCAAAGAGCAGGGTGCCGCACATGGAGCCCAGGAAGAACAGGGACTGGCCCACACGCGCCTTGTAGGCTGCATCGCAGACCCAGTTCAGCTGAGGAGATGGAAAGAAACTATTTTAGAGCCGGGACTATCCGCCAGTATGGCCTCTTACATCGGCGTTCATGCTCCTGAATCCGTGATCATAGTTGTAGATCCAGCGAGTGCAGGGCTTCCCGCTGGCAGTGGCATTGTTGCTTTCCCAATCTATAGATGCCAGTTGGGTGCACGAGGGATTCTCGAATGGGGCGTAAATGGCCGCGATTTCGGCAACGCTGCGATGCTCCAGCTGCTCGTGATAGCACCAGTGATCGGGCACGAAGCTGATGACGCTCTGGGCAAAGTAGTGACGGGAGACGATGAACATGAGCAGTCCGTAGAGAGCCAGCAGCATGTACTGGTAGCGGTGGCAGTCGCCGCACTTGCCCAGTATCTTCTCAAAGTCCATGGCCATGAATGCAACGGAATGCCGTGGAGTTAGCTGGTCCGCCGCTCGTCTACGTCCGCTCTCTGCCGCTGCCACGCACCTACTGCCAGCCCAGCCAGCCCAGCCAGCCCCGCTCTGGGTTCTCCAATCCGCTCCCAAAGCGCTGAATAGTTAAGAGCGGACTGCGCCGTGTTGTGAAAGCTGATATTGGAGTTGAGTAGTTGGTACCGCGACACTCGGGGGTCTCTCCGCGGCTGATAAGTGCCTCAGTTGGTTTAACTGGTCGAATCGAACGCCCGATTCCGATGCCCATGATTTAATTATTGTGGCTGATAAGCGGCTCCGTGAGGTCTGCAATCTACCATTAAGAAACATATATACAGCTCGGTTACTGCTAATTTATACAGATAGTAGATGCTAAAGACATCGGACATAATTATTCCAAAGCATAACGTGCTCTTGAAAATATGTATGGGGATCATATATGTATTGATCACATATGTATTACTCAGAGATTTTTGAATATAAATGTTAGTGAGGAGATAAACTTATAATAATTCCAATAGATGGCATAGTTTTTCAATTACATTTCACAGATTTATATTATATATATTTATTATATTTATTTATATTATTTATTTCCTGTGATATTTGATTTACAACTCACATAATGGAAACTCCCAATGAACACCTAATGAATGTTTATTGACCCACTAAATCTCACTTACTTATCGTATATTAAAAAGGCAGATATGAACAGGATGCCATATTTGTGGTTTATGGCATGAATTCCCTTAGTGAGATAACATAAATTAGACACTTAAATCTGGGTTTTTCTATTGCCGAACTGGCTTTGCCATCAGAGTATCCTCCTCCACGGGTTTGGTGCTCATCTCCACCTCGGTTTCGTGGTTCTCTCCCTTCCATAGTTTAGTTAGAAAATCGAAGACGCCCTCTCCACGGCCGAACTCCTCACCTTCGGCCAGCGACATAGGCAGCTTCCTGTTGCGCGTCTCCGGGAGCAGCAGGCATACGTAGGCGCCGGACAGGAAGAGCAGCCCCAGGATGATCGAGGGAGCCGCCTTGAAGTACGTGCCCAGGTGGAGGATGTACGGCGAGAGGAAAGAGGCTGCGAAGCCGGCCACATGCACCACGGCCACGCCCCTGCTGCGCACGCACGTGGGTATCAGCTCAGTGGAGAACTGCGAGCTGGCCCCATCCGCAATGGATACCCCGAATCTGGCGGCCAGTGTGAGGCCCACCAGGAGCAGCACACTCCGGCTGCTGCCCTGGGCTATGACCAGGCCAGCGGCGGCGGCGAACATGCCCGTGATGGTCATCCAGCTAACCGATGTGGCCTTGCGCCCGATCTTGTCCTGGAGCAGGCCCTGCAGGTAGCCGGACGGTGGCAGGGTCAGGGCGTTCAGCGAGAACATGACGAAGGGCGAGATGCCCAGGCCCTCCACGTTGCGGGCGATAGTGTTGTAGCAGGGAGTGATGATAATGCTGAGTGGAAATATCACCAAATATTAATTTAATAAATAATACTAATTAGTATTAATTACTTACAAAATGAGCAGCAGCTTGAGGGCGGTGCTGCGCAGGCGCGGAGTCTTAAGCATGTCTAAGAGCTTCACGTTCGTTTGCTCCGCCTCCTTGGCCTCCTTGCGGTAGTGCTCCTGGCAGTAGCTACGGAAGGACCTAAAGTCCTCGTCAGCCACCTGGCGGCGATTGATCTGGGCCACACGCTGCAGTCGGCGAATGGCTCCGTCGATGTCGTTGCGTGTGACCAGCCACTGGGCGCTCTCCTGGACAAGGAAGTAGAAGAGAGTGACCAGCAGCAGCGGCACCGAGGAGCAGGCCAGGAAGAGGCGCCAGTGACCCACCCAGACGGCCAGCCAGGAGGCTCCGATCAGGCCCAGGCAGTAGAAGCTGCCCAGAACAGTGTTCAGACCCACATTCCTCAGCGACGGCGAGACATATTCGAGAACTGGAAAAGTCAATTAAGTTTATCTTAAATGAAACCAACTCTGGGCCAGTAACTTACTCAATATATACATGAGATAGGAGTTGGCATCGGCCGCCAGGCCAGACACAAAGCGGCTGACCGAGAACGAGACTAGATTCGTGGCGAAAATAGTTGAGAAATCGCCCAGAAAGCCGCACCAGTTGGCCAAAATCAATGCCTTAATACGTCCAATCCGATCGCCAAGCAGGCCAAAGACCAGAGTGCCACACACCGAGCCCACAAAGAACAGGGACTGGCCGACTCGGGGCTTGTAGGCCTCATCGCAAACCCAATTGAGCTGCAAAAATATTATGATAATAAAATATGAGTCTACTTAAAAATATTTATACAAAAGTGATGACATGTTTTAGATAAGTAGGTGAACTCACCTCTGTATTCATGCTTCTATAGCCAAAATCGTACTTATAGATCCACCTACTGCATCGCTCCGAGCTCAGCGTGTGATTCCCGCCATCCTCATCGATCGCCTTCAGCCGCGTGCACGAGGGCTTCTCAAATCCCGAATAGATGGCTTCGATCTCAGCGAAGCTGCGACCCTCTAGCTGCTCGTGATAGCACCAGTGATCGGGCACAAAGCTGATGACGTTCTGCGAGAAATAATGCATGGATACGACGACCATGAGGTAGCCGTAGAGCGCCAGCAGCAGGAACTGATAGCGACTGCTGTGGCCGCACTTGGCCAGAATCTCCTCGAAATCCATTCTGTTGACGGTATCAACGCTGGTAGAAATTATGATAAGCCCATATCTGAGCTGGGTCTGGCCGCTACGGCAATCAGGGAATGAAACTGAAACCCAGACCGGGACGGTGACCAGCTAATCACCTGCCGGTACTCAGTATCGGTTTATAGGTCCCGGCTCCCGGGAGTATCGAACGCAGCTGAAACCCGTTCCGCCTGTGTTCTGGTGGCACGGAGCGCACGCTGCCAACTGGTCGCGAGTCGGAGGCGGAGACCCACAGAGTGCTGCTCCGAAAGCGAGAGCTGCTTACATGAGAGTCCCCGCACTCTCCACTCTCTCTTACTCAATTATGCGGCATTTGAAATAGCTACTAGAGTATATGCCCGAAATGAGAGAGAGCCTTTTGGAAATTCAGAATTCGCACTGCATTTACAAAATTTGAATTTCAATCAGTTTCAATTTCTGCCACTTGGCGACCATTTAAAAAAGAGTCAATGGATTCATTTTGATTAATTGACACACAGATATGTATCAGAAAATAAATCTGAATCGCATTTGCTGTTAAAAACTGCCACAATAGCTTTTATCCTTAATTTTAGTAGGAATTTAGTAGTACTTATTAACAAGAGAAAGAAAACATTTATGTGCCAAAATACATTCCCATTTTCATTGCAGAATATTATTTTAGAACAGAACAGTCTATAAATTGGTTTTATGGGCTATCCATAAATATATTTAATAATATCTTGTCCATATTTCAGATATATTTAGATGTTTTTAGCAATTTTGTATGCAAAATGATCAAGATCCTTCTGCGTTATATTTCTTACTCACACAAATACAAACTAAACAAGATCTGGCTAAATTTTCTTGTGCATTCCGCCATGTTAGATCCGAGTCTTCTTAACCGATAATTTGGTTTTATGACGAAACTGCAGGAAAGGTGACTAATATTTATTAGTACTTCATACTTACGAATAATAGTATTCCAACATGAAAAACTCTTTTAAGGTATTATTTTTTATTGGTTTTATTTTAGTTTTTTTTTTTCTGCTTTCTTTTATGTGTTTATCAATTACATTTGCTGTTTAAATGGATACATGTCTACAGTTGCTGCCTTTTGAATATATATTTATTATTATATTAGCTTTAATATGAATCATAATAGATGGTCACCTTCATCGATCCTAAGTCTGCTTCGGATTTATAAATGTAGTAAACGCAGTTTCGTGATAACATGATATAGAATAGTCCTTATTACATTTGCTCTTCTGACTTAAACAGAATACGTACGTACACAAGTAGTAGGTATTTCAAAACTGTACATACATACATTAGATGCGATGTGTTAACTAAATTTGATTAACAACTAAACTACTTACTTAGCCGGCCTAGTACAAGTAAATGTGTATATGTATCGTAGCATTTGAGTAAATATAGGCAATAGTGCAGGATAACTAACTTAAGACTCTTACAAGATGTACGTACACACTCACATTCAACCCGATCGATACGCTCTAAACTATAGATACAAGATACTTAACTTGCTGGTAAGGTAAGGTTACAATAAATATAGTCGAAGAAACCATCATCGTGTAGACTAAGGCCCTGAATGGTTAACGGGGGAAAACAAACAAACAAACACTACGATCATCCAAGTTCAGTCACAATCCATTTCAATTACATTCCGTTCATTGCAGGGGCATAATACGTTTAGAACAAGATACTAGATCACTATATACGTCACAGGACACTATATACTACAGCTACATACACATACGCTCCTCCTCAGTTGCCTTTTGGTAATTACAAAGAAATTACAAAGAAATGAAAGAAAGACTAGTTTGGATCCCTCTCATATCTCATATCACCCCACACACTCAATGCTATCGTAGAAGATCTCCTCATCCCCATCCCCATTCCCATCCTCCTCGGGCTCTGTGCTCGACAGCTCCTCCTCGAAATCATCCACATCGTAGGAGATGAGGGACTGCAGGCTGTCATCCAGCAGCTTGTGCTGCACATGATGCACCTCAAACAGCTTGGCATCCTTCTTATCCTTGGGCGGAGTGCCAAACCAAATAGCTCCCTCCTCATCTCCTTCAGCCATATCAGCTCCTCTAGGACCAGCGCCTTCGCCCCGATCACTCCTCGCCACAGGATCAGCTCTCGCCTCGGTGATGGAGTCACTGTAGCCGTAGTCAAAGGTGATCAGCAGATTGTCACCGCCACACTCCATGGAATCGGGCGTCGTGTACTCCGTGTAGTACGAGTCGTAGACCGTCTCCTCGGACACATAGGGCAGGAATCGATGCTGCTTCTGCTCACCCTGGGAGCTGCTCGTTTGCCACAGTTGCCAGCCTTGGTTATTGAGTCGGAAATTTGGCATTTCAACGTTGCGGTTGACCAAATTCTGAGCATCGCAGAGAAAAACATAGAATAGAATATCAAATCTTTGGTTCAATATAATGTGTGCTTTCAAGCAATGGGAAATGAGAACGAAAAAGGGAACAGAGAGCTTTAAGACTCGCGGTTAAGGCACAAAAATTATTAAAAAAGAAGAGTATCAGAGAGATCGTTAGGAGAGAACACAAAAGAGTATTTGGGGTTAGCATATGTAGCGGGAGCGGACAGCGGTTAGAACCCTCAACCTTGGGCACAAGATTATTATTTATTGGGGTTAGCACAGAGCGATCAATCAGTCAATCAACCAATCAGTTTATGTACAGCGATTACCTTATGGAGTCTTGATTCAGAAATTTCTTTGGTGTCTTTTTGCCCATTTGCTATTGCAGAAAGGGTGGGTGGGTCTAGGACTAGTCTTGGTAGGTCTAGATCTACTACAGAACTACGGCGAAATCAAACCCAACTTGTGGTGCGGGATAAGCGAAAGGAAAGCTGTGGACAGGTTGGCGGTGTGGGGATTGGATTGCAGTCGGGAGATGTGGTAGCTTAACCTACTAGGTGAGTTACAACAAAAGAGAGACTTACGCGTATAACGAATGGCGGCAAAGTGTGTCTACTGCATTGTCTTTGCTTCTTGGCTTGGCGAAAAACAAAACAGACAAACGATCTACAACAACAGAGGGCTCGAGATTTGGAGGTCTGGAGCTGATATTGGTTCTAGAGCTGATCTGAGCTGGAGAGGATGTGTATGTACCGGGGCGAGGGCGCTGCTCCTTTTCTCTGCTCGGCCTTCGCTATTATCTGCGGGCTGTCCGATACCAAAAACTCCGGTCCGCACTTTTTAGTTTCTTTGTTTTTACTTGGTTAGCATCGTTTTATTTATTTATTTTTTGTTTTTTTGGCATGCAGTCGAAATTTATGTATTACCACCAACACGTCAATCAATCAATCAGTCAATCAGTACACCATTTATATAGGTAACATCTGCCACTCCTCTCCACCAACTCCGATTATGTGTACCTCTGCTTGTTAGGAAAAGCGGTTGGTCTCTGTATTTTCACAAAAAGGTTTTAGTTACAGTTTTTTGGGCTGTTTGTTGGTGGTTTTTTGGGATTCGGTTGTGGTTGTGGTTGGGTTGTTGGTTGGATTTTTGTCGGTTGTTTGGTTGGATACATATATACATTTATATGTTTTTTGCGGGGATATTTTTGGTACGGTCAGTTTATCGGATACACAAAATACGAGTATATATGTGAGTTATAACAACAGACAGATATACAAAGAGGGCAGAAAGAGGCGCAGAAAGAAAAAGTAAAAGTAAAAAAGAAATTACAGCATTAGATACAAATTAATTCAAGTGTGTGATCATCTAATTTGGATTTGTTTTCTGGGTGGATTCTTCTAGGCACAAACTAAGCCAAAATGAAGCTCTTGATGGCGTCTGCTGAATGGTGTACTGGTCCTGGTGGCGGATGTGTGTGTATGTGGATGCGGGTGTGGGGATGTGTGTGGTTAGTTGGATTTTTGGATGATCCTTGCACGATCTTATCATGATATATGTGTGGTATCCTTATCGACGTCCGCAAGCATTTAACTAAACTTAAAGTCTTCTTTCTACCTTCGCTATAAGTGTAACAAATAAATCCAAACTTCTGTCCATATTTCTAATCGGTTTTATATATTTTTACGTAATAGCGTATACGTGTGGGTGGTAAGCCCATCTCCTCCATACACAAATCAATAAATTAGCCTTTTTAAATTAAGCCCGGTAGTAGTAAGTAGAGTCTAGCTTAACATAATTACAAAAAAGAAATAATAATAATGATGCTTAAACACACACTCAGTTAAATAATAATAATGCTTACACACTCGCTTTCGAACACAATGAGTTATATATTACTGGCATGCATACTTGAGGAAAATATATGTACTCTCTGCCACAAAAATCGTGAATTGCATAATGAATGGATGTAAGGTGAAGTGATACTAACGTACATACATGCACTGACTTTGTCTTACTTCTTTTCTTTTTATATATATACATAGCTATATGGGGGAATCATTGCAGCTGCCGCCGCTGCTTGTGTGGAATTGCTGATTAATTAAAGCCGGCTACTGAGCACCTAAGGCATCGATAGTCAGGCAGTGAAAGCTTGATAGGAGGAGGCACCTTTTAAAAGCGAGTCAATGACCCGAACCCAAAAGCACAGGCAATAGGGTCTTCGAAACTATAGCCATTCTAGGGACAATGAACATTGGGACAAATAGTTGTTGAGATTTGTGAGATTAATTCCATACTTTTCAGTCGAAAAACGCCTCATCATAGAGCTGACATTGCTGACATGGCAAGCAGTGGCTTTAGTTTTAGGCTTGCAAAACCAAGATAAACGGAAAAACATAATAAAACGAGTACAAACTAGGTACTTGAAATATGATTTTAAAGAAGAAACAAATTTTGACAAATGTTCAACAATTGGTGAAGTTGGATTAACTTATTGTTGCTGAAACAATTACAAAATAAAGAGCAACAAACGAAAGGCAAGTTCTGTGTTCAACTATCAAACAAAGATTCAAAAATGATTAATTGGTGAATGTTGCCATTGTTGTTGAAACAATCAACGAAGACAGGAACCAATTTCAATGCTCTTGGGCAAGAGTCTGGCGAAATTCATTAAGAAACTCAACAAATGTTCCACAATGATACGTTGGCAAATTTACAGTTTTGAAATTATTTGCTGATGTTGTTGTTAAAACAACTACATAAAAAGAACAACAAACAAAGTGCAGAGATTTAAATGTGCTTTTAGGCACGAGAACATCGACAAAGGTTTAACAATGATTAGTTGGTGAATGTTGTTATTGTTAAACAATTGTGAAACAATCACAAAATGGGGGACACTCATCAAAGGGGACAAAGACTTCCAATTTCCTTGCTTTAACACTCTCGATATTTGGATAAATGTATGTATGTATGCAACTGTAGTATATAAGGTAATATGTAAGTTGTGTATATATGCCGTGAGGGTTAATTGTAAATATAAATAAATATATGTATATGCATGTAGCTAATGTAGATATATAACGTATATAGATATTATCAGATTTTATGTTCATTGCGATTCTTGTTTTGATTTCTTTAACTGTAACGAAGATGATGGATTCTTGTGGTTCTTGGTTGCTGTTGTTGTTGTATCCTAATCGTAATCGTTATCGTTATCGAAGGCGTATTAATCGGTAATCAGTAGATATTTCCATATATATAAATGTATGTATCGGATATATTATCAGTAGTATTATTATAATAGATTCACTTGAACCAACCCAATAATGTTGATTTGAGAGTGCGTACCTTGCCACTATCACTGTCGCCGCCGCCATAGCTGGAAGTGGGCGTGGTGGCCATGATCTCGCCCTGATCTCGACCGAACGTTCGGCCACCGGAACCCCCCGTCGAGGCGCTGCTGTACCGGCGGGACACACCGCTGCCAGAGTTGGACGACGCCGGCGAGTGTGCAGTGCGCCTGTGGTGATACGGCGCTCCCGTACCATTACCGCTCAGCTGGAGGTCCTTGCGCAGCGTGGAGCTCAGCTGGGCTGCAATGGAGACGGAGGAGGTGGTATTGGCGTTGAGGGCGCTCTTCATTCCCTCCGGCGACTGCTGGGCACGTGACAGGGAGTCCAGATGCCGCACCCTCGAGCTGATCGTATCCCGCTTCAGCTTGGGCAGCGGCGAATTCTGGAGGACACGCGGGGACGGAGTCGTTGCAATTGTCGGCTGGCTGCGGTTGCCAGTCGATCCGGATGAGTAGGGTGTAGTGGCCAGCGGTATCGACGACGAGGTCGAGCTAGTGCGGCTCGTGTTCGTGCTCAGCGAATGATTGGAGGCGGACGTGTCCGCTCTCCGCAAGCTCTGCAAATTGCCAGTGCTCCTGCTCAGCGAGGACTTGCTGCCATACGAGGTGCTGGTGGTGGAGTTGTGAGCCGATGGCGGCGATCGTCCTGCCGTGGAAGGTCTTCCCGTGGGCGGCTTGCCCACAAAATAGGCGGCCGCTTTGCTACCCGGCAGCGGAATCTTGCTGGGCTTACTGGCGCTACCAAACTTCCGGAACGCACTCTGCCGGGAGGGCGGAGTTGTCGTCGCCTCAAACGGACTCACACCGCCCACACTGGTGCTCATCACCCGTGCGGCTATGGTGCTGCTGGGCGTACTACTGCCCACGGGGACACAGGGACTCGTATTTATAATCGTCTTGTTCAGTGTACTGTTGTTGGGCGTCCGATGTGCCTGAGCCTGGTTCTCGTGCTCGTGCGCCGACTCCGTACTGCTGCTGTGCTGCTGCAGCTCGTCCATGGCCAGCGGCACCATGGCCTTCATGCTGGGCGTACTAATTTGAGTGACTGGCGGGGCGGGCATGGCCGTCGAGGCGGAGTCCACGGAGTCCGAGACACCGCGTCGACTCAGCATCAGCGTGGTCGAGGCCGAGGAGCGATTGGTCTCGTAGTCATGCTGCGACGAGTGCAAATACGAGTTGGTGGTGCTGCTGGTGTTCGCCTGCAGGCGGGACTCCACCAGCCGCAGCTGCGCCTTGGTGCCCTCCAGCTCGATGCTCTTCTCCTCGAGCTGGTAGCGCATATGCTCGAACTCCTCGCTGCTCTTGTCCAGCCGCTTGGCCAGCAGCGTCTTGGACTTGCTGGACGTGTCCAACTTCTGGGCCAGTACCTGGTTCTGCACGGTGAGGGTGAGCAAGTGTCGCTGCAGCTCTAGCACATTCGTCTCTAGGAGAATGGCCGCGAATCGCTTGGAATCGGTCAGCCGGCACTTGGCATTTCGCGCCCCCGGCGTGCTAACAATGCCATCAAGGCGACCCAAGGGTTGCTGAAGCTGCTGCTGCTGCTGCTGTTTCCTCAATGCTATATCACTGCCTGAGCTTTGATGGAATGCTTCCGGCGCTGGCTGATCGAAGACTACGACCGGCTGGAATGTATTGTTGCTGCTTTGACGACTGCTGCCATTGGAGAGCACCGTGTTGGCTGAGGATAGAAAGTTGCGTTGACTGGAGTACTCTGACTGGCTGCCACTGCAATAAATAAATATGAAGTAATTAATGTTATGTTTAAAGGGTATTTTTAAGGGGATACCACAATAGAAAACTGTTATTTTATATTGCAATCTTCCTTTAATATTTGCACTTGCTCACCTGGAAGAGCTCTTGCTTTGCTGCTGTTGCATCTGCTGCAACTGCTGCACCCGTGAGCTCAGCTCTAGCTTCTGTGCCATCGCCAGCTTCAGCTGCTCCTCGAGATCCTTTTTCACGCCTATCAGCTCCTCCACTTGGTCGCTCATCTTGGCTGCCTTGATTCGGCCGGTCAGCGTCTCCGCCTCCATTTCGGCCAGCTTGTCCAGCAGCCGATCGCGCTCCTTGCGCAGCTGCTTGATATCCTCCCGATTCAGTCGCTCGACCTGCTCGCGGAATTGTTGCGGCGTCATTCCATCCTTAACAGCGCCTTTGCCCTCGCCGCCTGCCTTCTGGGCATCACCCTGGTGGCGCTCGTAGCTCTGCAGCTGCTCCACCTCGTCCCGTAAGCGATTGGACTTGCGGTGGATGACGTCCAGCAGATTGAGCAGCTCATCGTCCGATTCTGGACAGCTCAGGCGATTCGCTGCTATGGCCACCTGTTTGTAAATGAAAATTAATTAATTAATTGCTTAATTTCAGATGATTGGACTGATTGGTATCTCACCGTCATAGCACCGTTGGTTGAGGAGGCGCTGTGGCCCTCCTTGGAGGAACTGGTCTCCGTTGAGAATCCGGAGTCTTGGACAACGCTGCCGTTGTTATTCTCTCCGCTCTTTGGCTCTTTCTTGCCGCTGTGCGAATTGCTGCGGCTGCGTGTCAGCGACGAGGACGAAGCCTCCGCCCCCGAGGAGGCGGCAGCTCCCGACGACGCTGACGACGTGGACGGTTCCTTGTGCGATAACTTGCGCTTCATGCGTATGCCCGGCTCCCATTCGCGTCTGCTGCAAGTATTTAATAGTTATCATTGGTCCAGAAAGTGTTAGCCCCGCAGGGATATAATTCTCACCTGGTGGCTAACGAGGAGCTGCCGCCGCCCACCGAGTGACTGCCACCGATGGCCCCCACCGAGGAGGTGGGCGTCGAAGGTGTGGCGGACATGGAGGCCATTTTGTGCTTGAGATCGGGAAACGTTTCGATGACCAGATCCCGAAACTCCAGCAGGGCGCCCACCTCATGCTGCAGCTCCTGTAGCGACTTGGTCTGCTCACTGTGGATGTGATGGCTCCCGTAGCTGTTGCTATACGGCGTATGGTGGCTCAGGTGGTGGTGATGGTGCAGGTGGTGAGGGTATGTGGCCCCGACCACCACGGTGGCCGTGGGCGAGGCGGAGGATACAGTTCCGACCGCCGTCCCGCTGGCCATCAGATGCGGATGGTGATGAGCGGCACTGCTCATCGGCAGGCATTCCATGGCCCCGCTGGCCAGGTGAGAGGTGCGTAAAGGTCCGTTGGCGCTCCCACTTCCACTTCCGATCCCGTTGCTCTGACTGTAATGTTGGCTGATGCAGCTTCCGTCCGTTTTGCTGATGCCATGCGTTCCGGGTAGTTCGAAGCCTTCATTCTGGAATTCATTTAAATATAAAAATGAGATAAATTAGTAAAATAGTTAGTTTGGTCTTCTACGGAATTATATTCTTTAAGCTACCTAAAGATCTGTATCTCAGAATTCCTAGCATTATTGTCGATGCTTGTTGAGGTATTATTTAACATTTATTTTGTATTTCTTTAAGCATTTGCTATAACTCTATTAAAAAATAAACAATATACACGATTACAAAACCCTTAAAGCCCTTCAGCTTCATAAGCCATAATTTGTTTCTATTAAAAGATCAGGGTTAACCCATAACCTTCGCTGGCTTCCACCGACCTCCTCACAATTAGAAAACAATAAATTATGGTAATCGAATTTATACATTAACAAGTACATTTTTTATCAATGAAAATATTTTCAGAGCGGCACTTTATTCGAATTGTGAAAACATTGAATATTACGAAATATTCTATGGCTCATTAATTTACATAAAATGTTTCCCAACTCTTTAATTTATGTCTTTCCATTTTGTTTTCCCAATACTCGGAGATCACGCACATGTAAGTCGGCTTAAATGCAATGAATCATTGTTGTTTGGATTTCGATGGTCAAGTGCGATGGGGTCCCAAGATCAGTTTACATCGGCACAAGTCATTATCGAGGGGCTTTACATAAGGGTCGCGGTGGGACTGATAATTACTCGAGAGAAAACACCGAGCATTGCGTTGCATCGGTTGAATTGAATCCATCATCGTCTTAGAGGTGGTGTACGGTGGGGCAATCGATGCATTACTGGGGCTCGGGAGCAGTGCGAACGATTAGTGGATGACACACAAATTATGATTGATGAATAGCAGAGTGCTTGGGGCTTGGAGCGCCCGCTGGCCGGC
The DNA here is from genome assembly GCA_008042775.1 of Drosophila pectinifera. NCBI lineage: Eukaryota > Metazoa > Arthropoda > Insecta > Diptera > Drosophilidae > Drosophila > Drosophila pectinifera. The sequence goes on along the minus strand of VNKC01001713.1, from coordinate 18,377 downwards.
GACCCGCGGAGAAAACTGTAGCAAAAGTGCAGCTTAATGCAGCTTAAAGCCGCAGCAGCCACATGCAACATCTGTAGCTGCAACACTCCACAATCGATGCAGCAATTTGTGACAATCATGCTGTGTGCTTGCTTGGCCCAGGCCATGACTATTCGCCATTCAAGTCAACGGACTGAGAGCCAACTCCAAGCTCCAAACTAAAAACTAGAACAGGCCGCAGATGGTCGGGACCAAGTAAAAGTAGTTTTTCTTTTTGTATTTTTCTATTTATCTATGTTTCTCTGTTTTCTGGCATCTGCTCTGGAAAAGAAACGGGAACCTACAGAGAGCAAAAAAAAGCTCATCCAACATATTTATTATTATGTAGAAATAATGCAATTTTATAAAGATTCTTAGGAGACACCTCCTTCTCAGCAAAATATCGGTAAGATATAGCGTGAAACCCACCAGTTTGTAGCTAGAGAAAGAATTCAAACCTTTCTCAGAGTGCAACTATAAAGAAACTCTCTCGATCGTTATGGCTTGTACTTAGCAGGCAAAGCGTGAAAGTGAGAGCAAGAGAGAGAGAGTATGCGAGCTCTGTATTTCGTTAAAGAGTTCGTTTTTACTGATTTCATTTATATTCCAAACTATTTATATGACATTTATAAACTTTCCCTGTTGCTTAAGATTTTCTTTAATTGTTTCAAGTGTATTGCCTATATGTTTGTTTGTCAACCGGGTGGAAAGCTTTCACTGAGCGAGAATGTTTCTCGAGCGACGGCAACTCAATTGATTGGCAAAATACTTTCACATGCAATAAACATAAATTTGCCTGGCAGCAGCGGTGGTTTTGTCGGCCGGCTTTGGCTATTGATCAAACAAACGAGGGAGGAGAGTGCCGTGCCCGTGCCTCGTATATGTACATAGTATGCAGCTTTGGCCAGGTTAAAACCAGGCAACTGGGTTGTTGTCTGCAGTTCTCGGCCGGCAAGAAAAAGTAAAAAGAGAGGTGAGTGAGTAAGAAAGAAATAACTCTGCTGATTGCATGCACACAACAGGCCGAGATGGTCGGAAATGTTGGCCAGCCGACTGCCTAATGGCAAAATCATTGCAAATGAAGTATGAAAATTGGCCCACATTCACATGACATGGCCGCTGCTGGCTGGGCCATTCCCATTATTTAATTGCTAATTAACACGGCCGATAGAGAGAGACGGGAGGCCCAGGAAGCATAATTCATAATTTCATGGCTTGCATAATTCGCGCTGCACTTTTCCTTCCATATTTTTTTTCTGTTTGGGTATGTTTTTTATTTCTATTTCATTGAGGTTTTTTTTCGGCCGACTTGCCTGTGGAGCGTGGCGAACATCAAAGCATGGGAAGTGACAGAGAAGTCACATTGAAGATCGTGTAATTATATAGCAAAATCCATTGTCAGCCACGAAACTGAAACCGAACAATTCAAACCTCGACTGACTGACTGTCACTCAAAAAATACAGAAAAAAAAGTGGAGAGAAACATAGGCTCAATGTCGGTGGACTGTCAACCACTCGAGCATCGCGATTGGCTTTATGATTTTTGAGTTTCATTGCTCAATTAACTCGTGGATCTGGCCTTTTGGCCCACGGCCTGAAACTAGCCTCACCAATGTCTATCTGCAGTTTTCTATCCGCCATATACTCAATGTATTTCATAGACACATATGCAAAACTCTGTAGACTGCGGACACAAGTGCTTCCTTGTCACTCCAAAGAGGCGTCTGTCACTGTTTTCAAGTTGTATCTTCTCAAGCTGCGCCTAGACGCAGATATGAATGGCTCTGTTCGAGAAAGGCGTGGAACAGTGGGGATTTACTTTATAAGTTTAGAGTTTCGTAATAAATTGGTACTATACTTAGACTTACCAAACAAAAACCTAAGCTTACGTAACAAAATTCAACACAATTGGACAAGTATTACAATCACAAGGGAAATATTAGTTATTTAATAGCAAAGCTCGTGCATTATGCGGTACTAAACGTAAGTTATAAGCTGTTGGGTCTTCTTAGCTTGTACAATGCAGGCAAAGCTAAAAAGAGGGAGTGATAAAGAGGCAGGAGCCAGGCTCAAAATACACATACATAAGCAAAAGATATCACAAGGGAAATATTAGTTATTTAATAGCAAAGCTCGTGCATTATGCGGTACTGTTGGGTCTGCTTTGCTTGTACAATGCAGGCAAAGCGAAAAAGAGGGAGTGAGAAAGAGGCAGGAGCCAGGCTCAAAACACACATACATAAGCAAAAGATATTACAAGGGTAATATTAGTTATTTAATAGTAAAGCTCGTGCATTATGCGGTACTAAACGTAAGTTATAAGCTGCTAGGTCTTCTTTGCTTGTACAATGCAGGCAAAGCGAAAAAGAGGGAGTGAGAAAGAGGCAGGAACCAGGCGCAAAACATAAGTAAAAGATCTTTTCGCAAAGCAAGCTTTAAACAAGTTGTAATTCATTTAAAAATGTTAAAGATTTCCTTATTAGGGTCAATAACTTTGGCTGATAAATTAAAGCGAAACGTTACCACTGTGTGTCCCAACCTCATCCCAATCAACTCCACATCGTCATAGCTGGGAGCGTTGTTGCCGCCACTGTCGTGGGCGCAAACTATCATCTCGGCGCAGCTGCCACGCATTGCTGATTCTTCAGCTCCTCAAGTTTTATTACTCGCCGCGGCAATTGGGTTGATCATCATGACGGACGGAAAGAAAAATAAAAAACGCGAGGCCTCAGCTTCAGGCCCCAAAACGCACTTGGCCTGGGCGACAGAAAGAGCCGCTCAATTAGACTGCCCACCATTCGTCGACTCAAACACACTAGCCAGCAAGGTTTTTGGGCTTGTCGCACTCAGTCAACAACCACACAGGGCTGAAACCTAGCCCATACAGGTACATACTACCCATACTATATACCTCTTCCCACCGAAACAGCAGGAGATTTTCCGCAAAACTAGTGGGGGAAGAAAAACGGCTGGCAGTTCCTCAGAGTGCCAGACACCAAAGCAATTAACAGACAAATTCGCCATAAATCCGGGCAGCAAAACTAGCAAAACTGTTTCATAAATCAAAGAACGTTTGCTTTTAGTGTGAAACCCCCGTTTTGATATAAGGTTGGAAATTAATCTGGCAAACAATGACAAATGCGAAAACGCTGCTTTCGCGAATTCAACTGAACGTAATCGGTATTATTTGTATTGTTTTGCTACTATTTATTCTCCTTGGGGGTTTCGACTGGTTTGCACTAGGTGGGGTTGTTTGATCGATTTTTTTCGCCATTTCTCTTGTCTTTGAATGTATTTCCTTCTTTATGTTACGTATACGTAACATTTACCTAGAATTTCCAAGTCCCAGCTAAGTGCTTTCACTGCACTCGGTTTGATCTTGCCGCCTTGTCTTGCATTTAGTTATTGTAAAACCATACTAATGGCTAACTAAAAAGATTACAATTATAGTCATAGGTTAGCAGGCCGAAGAGACTAAGAGAATGTATATAAGGATCTGGCTGAAATATGGTATATTGCCAAAGAAACATGTGTTGGAATTTGCTAGAATTCGCCCATAAAGTTTAAGCAAACAAATCGATAAAAATCAAAGACTCTAGACTCCCCAAAACAGGTTTTTATGATCGCTATTTCACACACCGAAAAGAAGATCAGTTTATTATTTTATTTATGTTTTATTTGCATTAATTTTTCTGGCTGCTGGGTACACAAAGCTTCGCTTCTACAACTCTTTTGATATGCGATTTCTTATTATTTTTGGCTGTTATTTGGCGTGAAGAAATTTCTATTTCTATGGTTGTTTGTTCGATGGATTTAATTAAAGTTTGCCATGCCATGCCAAGCATCAGCCAAGCTATTTTTGAAGTGCAAGAGCCGTTAGTTATATTTTTCTTTCGTTGCAATTAGTGCTGGGTTTGCATAACAGTCGAATTTGTGTGCACTTGCGGATGGATGGGGATGGGAATGGGCCAGTTGTTGCTCGGACCCGAAACTCGTATAATTATGCATGTAAAACGCTGGCTGGCGAGGCGAGACTGGCGGGACTCAACGGTTTATTACGGATTGGGAGCGCTTATTAATTACCCCACCCCGGGCATGACTTACGGTGCCGTTTCCAACAGTCATCGCACGACCAACCGCCAGCCCGCCCGCTCGGCACACTCTCCGACTACGCCAATTTATATTTTCAATTCCAATTCCCATTCAATTTCAATGCAGCGCCGAGCCAAGCCACATCACATGTTGGCGTCTGGGTTTGGCCACCGACGCCGCCGCCGCCAGTTGCTGCCTCTGACGCAACACAGGGTCTCCCGAGGTCCCCCGAGGTCTCCCGGGACCATTGTGCGTTAGATGCATCTTGAGACAATTGTTGCTTGTGTCTGGTATCTGGATATCTAAGCTAAAGCCACGCCAAAATAAAACCACAGAAATACAGAAACTAAACCCACTGGCATGAGCCCAGTTACCATTAGCCTTCATTAGTTGGCCTTTTATGTTTTTTTCGGCTATTTAAACAGCTGTGTGCATAATAATACTAGCTAAAAATAGCCCACACAAAATAAGAGTAACACAATTAAAAACTGTATACAATTTTCTAGAAGGTAATATAGTCTGTTGAATAGAATTCTGATATATTTTTCCTATTGTTGGTTTATTAAAAATGTATAACTAAAATCCCTCAACTATTTTAGGCATTATTTAAGCATTTATATATTTCTTGTTCTTCCTAAAACCTAAACAAATTTGTTAAATTAAATTTGTTAATTAAATGTATTTTTCCCATCCACTTTACTTAATTTTCTTTACAAAAAAGGTTCGAAACAGCGTCAAATTGCCGAACTGTATGTGTTTGCAACACATTTTCCTGCATATGTGGCAATAGAAATAATTGTCTAATGTGTTTGGTGCTTGGCGGCTTTGGTAATCGTCGCAGCAGTCAACGGAACGCAAGTGTTGTAATTAAATTAACCATTTTTTCGGCTCTTGTACATGTACTGTGGAGCTTCACAAAAGCTGCCAAAAAATTACACTCGAATTGTAAAGGAGTTGCAACAACAAGGGGCACATTTACAACATCTGTTGCAATGTAAATCGTCGCCTGTCAAATTTCCTCTTCAAGTGTCTGCCTTTTGTCTTCTTTTTATAATTTGTGCCTTTGTGTTTACTCTTTTTTATAGTATTTTTCCTTAGTTTTATTTCTACGGCTTTTGCTTGTAATTGTCTCAATTATTTGATGATTTTTTCCTCGTTTTTTAGTTGAGGTAAATTTGTGTAAATTACATTTTAGCCACTAATGTTTATGGTGAACAAATAGCTGTTGGCAGAAGGCCGGAGTAATAAACTTAACCAAGTTAGAATGGAAGATCCTTCATTTAATGAGTTTACGTCATGTTTACATGGCATAGATAGCAAAAAGATAGCAAAGAACTGATATATAATCCCCGTTTAATGTATTTTACGTAATAAACAAAACTTGATTGGTCTACTTTAGCTGAAACTGAAAAAAAAAAAATTTTAATATCGCCCAATGTATGAAGCCAAAAAAAAATAAATCACCATACTGCATAACTATTTATAATGTCCAGTCAAGCTCCGCAATCGGGCATAAGATATTATGCAATTTGTAAGAAAAAAAATTAATTAAACACATAAATTATGCACAAGTCGCAGAGCAAAACTGGCCAAACTAAATAACAACTTGGTTAACACATCTATAACCACTACTACCGTGGTTCAGGCCAAGCCAAAGTTGCCTAAGGTTTTAACAAAAGTAAGTCCAAGTTTATACGATAAAAAGGCTGATAAAATTAGATTATCTTTTATAATTTGTAAGAGTTTTCTTTTTATTAAAACCTTGTATCATCAATTTAAATATATTTAACTGCTAAATACTGTTCAATAAAAAATTTCTTTAACTGAAAGAGTTAATTAATCAATTAAAAATGGCAACTACATCTGCATTACAGCCTTGTTATCTTAAAATCTTAATGATTTTTGCAAGGAAGTTCAAAGTACTTAATAGCTTACCATTTCTTTCCCAAGAAACTAATTAAATTAGCGAAAAAAGAGGCCAAACTGCCCCACTGTGCTGGAAGTTAGTTAGTTGACTGGCGCCGCTGGTGCTTTGTAGACCGAAAACCAGCCGTTAGTCGGCGCTTAGCATTAAATTAATTATCTACTTTAAATTTTAATTGCACCTTTGGCACAAGCCCCATTTCGCCGAAGCTCTCATCTATATTTTAGCCCCGAAACAATTTGGCGGCTAAAACCAAACCAAACTTTCGCCTGACTGACCACCGCCTGATGATGATCACGATGGCGGCGATAAACGTTCATAAACTGCTGCTCCCGCGGGCACTCCTGTCGCTCCGGATGTGTGTTATCCTTGGGGGACTCCTCGCGGTAATAACCGCCGCCAACTGGCTATCTGACACTGCCATTTCCAGTGTCGGTCTTCAGCCGGCGGGCACACCTCCTCTTGTGCCTGCCTGCCGCCTGCCGCCTGCCGCTGTCATTTGCCAGCGATTTCTAATCGATTTTCCGGCGCATGGTCCCGCCTCCCCTGCGAACGCTCGAACAATGGTTGTTGCTGCATTTTCGCTTTTAGTTTTGTCAATATTCCATTGTTTGCATCCCATACAGGTCTAGGCACATAGACAGCTCTTACCCCTTCCTTTCCGCCTGGAACTTTCACACAATTTTCACACCTTTGTCCGCTCGTTCTGTTAATTAGCACGGCCATATAATTTTGGGCGGGCGCGGCGGATCTGAATGTGATCCCCGGCCTGGTCACGCGATAACTGGAGTTGACCAGCCGGAAGTAGACCAATTTGTACACAATTTGCACGACTTTCCGTTTCTTTCTTCTATTTTTATTTTTTCTATTTGCAGGTCTTCAGTTTTCCTTTGTTTAATGTCAGCAGCGTCTTTGATTTCAGTTCTGGGCACTTGTTTGCGTATCGATTTTGATGTGTGTTTATTTTACGGCACAGCAAAAAGAAAAGCTCGTTTGAATAAATTGGAAAATAATTGATTTTTGTATAGATTTTATAAGTGTTTAATCTTCCGGGAAAATATATAGTGTACAGATTCATGGATAACAAGATATAATGGTAAATAACACACCCTTAGGTCAGTGGTGCCCAAAGCCCTGACTCGCGAATCACCAAATTTCTCTGTCAAGCCTTGGCTTAGTATGCAGTGAATAAACAAAGCACCAGTGCAGTAAAATAATAATTTGTTGTTTAAATCAATCAATTTTATCATTAACCTCCCTAATATACTTCTTGTTCTTCATTTAACAATTTTATAGCTCTTAATAAACATTGTTTATTGACTCTTTTAAATGAAACCTCTAGGCAAAAACAAACCAGTTTATTATTTAAATTTTGTTTACTGTGTAAATGAGCGTCCCAAATAGCGGACACGCCCTTTTCCGCATTACTTGACTTGCATTAATTTCGCTGTTCAATGCACTTTTACAAAAGGCAACATCAGAAATAGACGGTTTCTCTAGCCGCCGCCGCCGCCGCCGCCGCCGCCGCCGCCGCCGCCGTCGCCGGCGAGTTTTTGCTGCCTTTAATGTGCCAATGACTGCACGATTGTGCGATTACACACGGCAATCTGTCAATGCATCCAACCAGGGACACACAGATATATATGGTATATATACAATATAGTGGAGAGTACAGCCAGTCAGCCACCCCGCATCAATCGATAGTTTGGAGCACAGAGCTCTCCTCCGTTCGGCTTCAGTTTGTCAATCTGCCAACATCCGGTAAACGTTTCACTTTCGGAGCTCTGATTTATTTTATACGAAATACATATTATATTTATTATGTGCAGTTTGTCAGCACCTCGCCGAACCAGCTCGGGGTCTTAGCTTTTTATTATTTTTTCTCCGAGGCTGCGCCCACCTGTGTGTGCCACTCTTTATAAATATATGCAAAATACGTTTAGTCGATAGGCCAAAAATGGCGACGCAATTTAAAAGCGCATTGCTGAATTGCCTTTTGGCTTTCATATATGGCTTATCGGGAGTTGTTGGCTGATAGATAAGCGACTGCCTGAATGCTTGCGCCGCCTAAATGTTTCTCTTGGCCTCGCCATTTGATAATTGTTTGCATTTCGCTCTGGCTGACACTTGATAAGATTTTGCCGAATGATTACTCATACGCAACGTGACACAGGTCCAAACAAGGCCTGCCTGCTGCCTGCCTGGCTGCCAAATGAAAGCTCTTACCAAGTAGCTATATAGTAAAAAGGTAACTCAAATTAACAGTGAGCCTAGAAAGGTCTTTTTCTGGCCAAAAAAGTGTATAAGCATTCACTATTGGTTCATATTGGTTCTCTAAACTGTAATTCCCTTACTTGCCTAACTTAAACCTCTCTAACTTGAACCAAAACTTCAGGCCAATTGCCTCGCTCCCTGGGACTACATGTGCCGCATTCCCTGGCCATTTTTAAGGGTGTGAAAAGCGAGTAATAAAACTACACTCAGTGTCGTCGGAGACCTTAACAAGATGTGACAAATTTTTATCGCATACTCGTACGTAACCGCAGAAAAAAAAAGAGCTGTCAACGCCGGGACCGAGAGACATGGTCTTAGATACAGAGATGTGGCGTGACGTGGGGGGACCCCAGAGTGTGTCTTCTTTTCCCGGGGCCTCTCTGCTCGGTGTGTGATCTTTGACATCCCGAAACAAGCGCAGCCACAACAGGCACTCGCATACCTGGCGAACCTATATACATATATATAGACCTAAACTATATATATAAAGCTATATGGCCCGCAGCTTTGTTTAGTTGTTACGTTTTGCCGGCACAAAGACAAAAAAAACTTTCACTTTGTCATCAGAGAGCAACAGAAACAGCGTTAAACATATTTTTTTCCTTACTTTATTGTTATTTTTTCAGCTGCAACAAAAGCCCTGCTGGCCAATAGTAAAAATATGAGCAAATAATGAGCTTAGAAAATTTTACGATCCAGCCGAGGGGGCAATGACGAGAGTGAGGGAAAAAGCTGACAAGTACACGGTGAAAAAACATATGAAACATGGTTTTCCATGAGGATCCTTAATACATAATCAAATATTTCAAATGTATAATCGTTGTTTGATATTAAAAAGCTATATTGGAGTTATTGAATTTATGGATTTATGGATTTAAAATATTAGGGACTTAATAGTAATTAGCTCCCTTTTTTTAGGCCCATAATTATATTCCAGAGTTCGAAATTTCGGCTTAACTGGGATATTCCCTACCCTCCCCTACAATAAGTTTTTTATAATCCATTTACTTTTATTCTAAATTCATTATTATTTAATGCCTACAAATACTTAAGAACCTTATAGATATTAAAATATATATTAAAATCACATCCGCTTTAATGGTACACAACAGCAAACCAACTATTTAAAGTCCGATTTAACCTTTTTAAAGGTATATTATTTTTTTTGTGTGTAGGATGAACTGCAGCGAGTTGTATGACGCAAACTGGAGGAGAGTTCCAGTTGGATTTGGCACTTTCAAGCTCGAAACCATGACAATTACGATTCAGGGCCGATTGACGGCCGGCGAGTGAGCCAAATCAAATTGCCGATAAACCGCCGATAGTGGGAAATGGCATGGTCGGGGCCCCTGGAGATATGACTAGCGGAAAAAAAAAGAAAAAACTGAAATGGGGGAGAAATGGGAGAGAGTGACAAGCCGGTAGGAGATAGCGCAATCTCGGATGGTTCAACAGCCAAAAATCCAAATCCAAAGTTCGCCCCCCTAAATGAATTATGAGCCATGACGCCTTTATGGTCTTCGAGCCATTAAAACTGATTTTTCATTGTCCGCCATTGTGTATTGTAAGTCTCCGCCGAGTGTTTTGACCAGGAAAGCCGCAGCGACCAGGCCAGGGCACAGAAAAAAATCAGCAACGCCAATGTGAAAATAATCAAAATGGCTTTACGGCTCTTAACTGGATTTACCTACCAAAACCAAATCCGAAAAAAGGGGCAAAAAACTGAGAGTTGGTGTTGGCAACAGCCCATCGTTTGAACCGTTGGCAATTGGCACGGAAAGATGCGTGAGACGTCGCCAAAGATGGTCGATATTGAGTGGGCTTTATGGCCGGCTCTAAATACCAGTTTCGAGTCTGTCACTGTGAAAAATGATAGAGCCATCCCCGACGAGATCATTAGACAAGCTACCCGCAAGAGATGTTACAAAGTGTTGCCCAAGAAACAGACATTAGATACGGCAACACCGAATATCTCATGTAGTGTCTGATGATCTAATAGTCAATTAATCGGAATTAAACTGTAATTAATCACTTAAGTTTTATTTGAGAAGAATAAGACCAAATAAAAGCCATATTTTGGACTGAAAGTCCACAAAAGTCTTTCCAAGGTTTCTTTAACTTAGGTTAAAGTTAATTTGCCATCAGTTCTGGCCTTTAAAAATGTGTTATGGAAATAATTTTGTAAATTACCTTCTTTAGCCAAATTTAGTCATTATATAAATTGGATAATGAAGCAGTTTCACCAAGCTAACAATCTGAGAAGTCTTTTGAGCCAAGTTCAGTAGAGTTCACTCTCAACAAATAAATGTACTATGAAGTACAGTATGTAGGAAGTGACTTAAAAATATTAGAAACCTCTAACATATAAATCTACCCAGTGGTGACCACATCTGAAGCCTCCTCCCACCGACCAGATCAGCCTACATATAATATATAAAAAAATATATATAGGGGACAAAAAATCCAAAGTGAATGCAGAGTGGACGCCTTCAAAGTGACAGCAAACACGCGACAGGTGAGGCCCACGTAGATGATTTATTTTTAGTCAGGACTCGAGTGCAAATCGCTGGCACTTAAGGCGAGTCTTAGGCAAATTTATTAAGCCAATTATTTGATTATGGCAAATGTTTGAGGCGCCCAAGTGCGTCGAATACGAGATACAAAACAACATCCAGCGAACGAGCGAGCAAGTTTGCCAAATTTGGTCAAAATGACAAGTGGCAGCCAAGAGCCAGACGAGCCAAAACTAAATATTTATGTAAACCGCATATGTTTATGCGAAGTATAATCAATTTAACTGTCTGGGAGATTTTCAATTTGCCGCTTTGATAGGCCCGGGATCGATTTTCATGTATGTAAGTTTGTTTTACGATTTTTTCCAGCAAATTTACATAATTTTGTTGGATTGACGTCGGGGCCGGTGTGTGTGTATGTTTCTGTCTAGGGTGGATTGTCCACATTTGGCTGTAGTAGCCTCGTTCACTTGGAGATCCCATTCAATGCGAATTCAATGCGAATTCAATTGAATCGTATACGGCTTCTTTGGCATTATTTTGTGTTTCATAAATGGGCTGATGGTTAATTTTCATACATGCCCGCCGACTGTCACATGTGGATTGTTATGTTTGCGGCCAATTTATGGCTCTGACATTTGGACCGACATATATGGACCGAGGAAGCTACGGCGAGTGTGCTCTGGGCTGTCTCTTCCAGTTGACAATAATTAATGGCAATACGGTTTAATTTAATTATGGGAAAAGTCGGACCCCTTTTCGTAACCAACACTAACACTTGCGAGGCATTAGTGAGCGGCTATAAACCATTAGCCACAAATGGCAAAAAATACAAAACCTTTGCCTCAGACACCTGCCAACGGCTTCCGGCAATCACAGCTTATTTAATTACAGTCGCAAAAAAATATAACTAATTAATTATTTGAACAGGCAAAATGTCGACGTAAATGTGAAGGTAAGACAAAACAAATTATGGAAGAAAAAAATATTATAGCCATACAAAATTTAAAGTAATTTGCATAACAAAAAATAGGAGATAATAAATGTATTTATAGCAATTTTCGGGCGGCAGCAGGTGTATCCGTCACCATCAACCGGTCAACTGCAACTGACACTTTGAAACAGAGTTTTCATCGTGCAAATATTAATAACAACTTTTCACTTTTTGCACAGCGGAAAATGTCACTCAAAGTCAAAGAGGAATGATTTTCCGCACTGCTCCCCGCACGTATCGACCAAACAATTTTGACGTCAACAGCAATGTAAGCCGCAAGGAGTTTTTCCTTATTTTTTATTTTAACATCAAACAAATTGAGTAGTTACGGGCCGAATTAATGACTACGAGTTTAGCTGCCTTTAGGTTTAATATCAAATTGGTTTAACAAAATTCGATACAAGTTTTCAGGTGTGAAAGTCAAATTCAGGCAAATTAGTTAGGCATTAAATAAAACTTTAATACCAACGCTTGGCTGTGTTAATAGGCTTTAAGTTTACACAAGGTAATTAAGCGGAAAATGGTTCAGTCGATAAAAACAAAACAATTTAGGCCAATTAAATATTTGTTAAAGCATTCCCATCAATTTATTTTAAACAAAAATGAAAGGTGTTTACTGCCTCGAGCAGAGTCAGCACTTTCAGTCGGTTCTGCCCCAAGAAATCGCTATAAAATGATATTAATATAATAAAATCTATTAATATATAATATAATAATAAATATGTATAATATTTCTGGCCTCGAAACTGAAACATATATATGACCTTCTATGCTTTATCCCATAGTTAGAAAGTTGAAACTCCCTAAAAACTCCATGAAAATAATTTTAAGGAACATTTACGTACTGAAAGCTGGCAACTAATCACCACGAGACCATAAAATCAATCTCATCAATGCGGCCAAAATGTGTGAAAGTGAAATTCCGATGTGTTAATGAAGTTCAAATGCAAAGAGAAAATGGCATTACACAAACAGAAAGAGAAAGATATGCCGGAGAGGGCGGGTCGTTGATAAGACAGATTTAACCCGGCTTGAAGCCAATCGAGACTGAAGTCGGCTCTGAGCAGACAACTGTTATAAACCGCTTTTAGGAATTTGCCGGCAACGCCTCGGTTTTGGTTTTTTCTGTATGTTTTTTCCCCTGCAGCTGGCTTGAAGTCTTTAATGTGCCATTGTTTGGCGAGAGATTTCCCAAGGCCTTGTTGGCTGTCTGAAACCACGAATGAGACATAAAGCTGCCATCGCCTTCGCCGGCGCTGATTAAACTGTGACTAAATGCAGTTAAAGCCGGGACAGCAGCTGTACTTTTCATAATTACCAGCTATTAAAATCTGGCCAGCATCTAAAGCGAATTAAAACCGAAGGCTGTCCATGAGGCAGCTGCCTTTTCAGGGAAGCCCCAAAAGCAAAAGAACCTTTCCAAAAAAAGAATTGTCCGGGGCCGGGCCAAAAGCATAAGCTGCAAAAAAAATTAATTATAAATTTTATTCAAACTTAAAAGCCGCAAGAGGCCGAGGCAAGTCCGCCCCAGCTGTTGGCTGGCCAGGTCTCCGCTTCCATTATTGTTTTTTGACTGTTTTTTATTGCTCGAGAGTCAGTCTCTGTTTCGATTGTGTTTAATAATCAGATATTGCGCTCGGGCTTGCGGTTGCTGCTGCTGCTGCCGTTCGATTGGCAGACAATGACCTTTTAACATGCCGCTTCAGTGCTCACTCAAGTGGAGTCTTTGGCCACAAAAAAAAAAACACAAAAAAAACTAAACAAAACAAAAGATATATATACAAGTTTATGGGGAGGGCGACCAGCAGTTTTGGCTTGGATCTCGAGTGTATATTCAATTTGAAATGCATTTTCGCAATTTGTTTTAGCAGTTCGTTTGCATGATCTCGGGGAGTCGTGATTTGCAGTGGCAAATATTTGTCTGTCTAATTTCAACATTAATTTCTGCCATGCTAAACACAACACAATGCAGCGAGCGAATTAATTGAGCTCGCGACTCTGGAGCTGGCTGGCTGCCGCATTTATTTATTACAGTAGTCGCATATTTTATTTTATAAGCTTTTGTTTCGGCCAATCGTTGATTGTTGTTCGCTTAGCTGGTTTGACTGGCTAATATGCAATCTCACTTTTACACAGAGACCAATTTCGATTGTATTTATCAAGGTTCTCGTGATGTTAACTCTCTATTAGATATAAATATGTAAAATAACAAGATAGAAATACGTGTTTCTGGTTGTTTCTGATGAGTTTTAATCATATTGCATGAAGCATCCAATGTTTTTAATATTTATAATGTCGATATTTTATGAATTTAAGATTAAATATTTATAATGTTCAAATTGTATGGCTTTAAGAATTGCTTTATCGGTTAAGACCGCTTTCTTAAGACCGCTGCACTGATTTTATTTCCGCGTGTGACTCTTATTTCTTTGTAGCTACCTCATTCACGTTTTGCTCGCAATGTACAAGCAAAGCAGCAACATCAGTCAAAATTTTATAGATTTCAGATTAAATTTGTATATCGCTTAATTATATCTTTCTTAAGACCGCTTGCATTGATTTTATTTCCGCGTGTGACTCTTATTTCTTTGTAGCTATCTCATTCACGTCTTGCCTGCAATGTACAAGCAAAGCAGCCACATCAGCTTATAAGTTAACCTGCACTCTGTAACATCTTATCTATCTGGTATGTTAATCAGTGCTTTCTGCTTTTTATTAATAGTATGAACTCAATAGGTTTTTTTTTTACAATTTTAGCTCCTCTTTTTCTATTATTTTATTTATATTTTATCATTACAAGCTGTCCTCGTGTTTTCTGTTTACTAATGCCTGTTATTGCCATTTATTTGTTGTCTGCAGCTTTATCGGTGCTAGCCTTGGGAGCATCTATCGCCGGGTGTTGTAATTGCCCGGCTATTAATAATGATTACCCGCAGCCTATGCGAATCCGAATGCGAATGCGATGCCTGGACGTTGATTAGCTTGGGTTCTGACATTTTCTAGCAGCCAGTCAATGCTATTTATGTTGGCTTCTCTCAGACTCTCGGCTTATTTATAGACCTGATTCTAAACACGTATCTCAATATTGCCACTGCAACAGTTGCAGCAGTTGCATCTGCAGCTTGCACTCTGCGTGCTGCAGTTGCAGTTGCGTTTTGCCTGTATGGGAAATGAAACGAATTGAAATGAAATGAGCGCAAATCAGCGGCAGTGGCAACGGGGCGTATGAGCAACAATGCACAAAAGCACAAAGGCATAATAAACCGCTTCAAAGTAGCACGAAGCGGTGGCAGCTGGCAAAGGAAAACTTGGATAAAAAAATGAAAGCCATCTTCAGCAGAAATAATCGAAGTGGTATCACTCTTTCCCAAGTGATTCATGAAACGAATTTTTGCCAATTTTTGGCACTTGAAATGTGAAGAGCCGGAGCTTCATTTAAATATATTAATACAAGTGTTTCAAGGGTTTTTATAAAGAGCTACTATTAAAGTACTACAATTCAATTAGGGTTTATTAAGTTGGTACTTATAATAGACAAATGAAGTATATTTTTGGCTAAATAAAAGAACTAAATAAATACAAAATATGTTAGAAAATGCATAGCCATAGTTAAAATGTTTTAATAGTAAGAGATAATGGGTTATTCTTTGTCATAAAAACCAGTATATTCGTACAAATAACTTTACCTAAAGTAGATCTAGAAAAACATGGTTAAATATCATTAGTATAACTTGCTAACTCTTCTAAACACCCTCGTAATTAATTGCTTTTAATATGACTAATGCTATCAACTCGGTTTAACGATGCACTTGCTAATCTGGTTACTGATAAATCTCTCCCTTTAATAGCAACAAATATAATAACACCCGCAAAGCTGGCAAGGGCATGTGAAGAAATTAAGTTATTATTTGCAGCGAGCAAAAACAACGGCAGCCAGGCAGCCAGTGAAAATATTTCAACAATTTTGCGGTGCAGTTGCAGCCTGGTTATTGTGCGGACTTGGCAATTTGCATGCCAAACACAGCAGGCCAACAAAAGCACAAAGGGGGGAAAATAAAACAATAAACTACAAATTATAAACGAAAAAGAAATAATGCAAAAGAAATGCGAGTGTTGGCTGACTTGGCTAATAAGCAGTGAGGAGGCAGTGAACTTTTGGCCGAGGAAAGTGAAAACTCCGGTGGCAGCCGTGGCCGTAGCGAAAACATGGCCAGAGGTTCTTTAATGATATTTACTTACGATGTGCCAAACGGGAAAGTGCCTGCTGCAGGCCATCTTTATTAGCCGCACAATTCTCCCTACTTTTTTGGTTTATTAATATATATTTTTTTGTGACCTGAAGCTGGCACGTTTTCCATCATTAAAAATTATGATTGTGTCGTTAATGCAATGCTAACGAGATGCCATTACGGTTATGGCCCACACATTGCCAAAAAGCGTAGATTTCTCCTCCAGAGCCATTGTCTGGCATAGCCCAGTTATTAGCCATGCACCAGAGTTGATAATTAACACCTTTCGGCGCACACACACAGCTCCCCACATATAGTATATATAGCCTTTTAATTAATGATATGGCCGACGTGCAAGCGACAACCCCACGTATCTTAGCCAGTTAATATACGTACGAAGGCGGAAATGTGCGGCGCTTAGTCAGCAGCCAAGATGGCAGAGATGGCAGCGTTGACGCATGCAAAGTAACCGACGGAAGCCACAGCGGGACACATAACGTTAATAAATAAAATCTGCCTAAAAGATATAAGTTTTAAGTTGCCTTATGGAAAATATTTGAAATATTTTGACAAACAAAAATAAGGTTTTTTCCAGGGAAATCAAACGTAAAATAGTAAATAGTTATGGTTCATTTTTCTAGATATTTGTTTGCTAAATTATTATTTTTCCTTTACTTTTCCTTAGATTATGTCTTCAGTAGTCCCCATTATTATTTCAGCCGCAACTGTGCAAATAGGCAGTAACTAACACTCCAAGGTATTTTAATTTATTTGCAACAAACCCTCCAGTAGTGGCTGCTGATTGAGGTTCAACAAACTTGGTGTTGCACGTTGCACACTGCCGCTTGCAGGTTGCAGGTTGCATGGCCAAGTGGACAAACGATGGCCAGCAGTGGCTAGTGGCTAGTGGCCAGTGGCTAATGGCAAGTGGCAAGTGGATGGCTAACCAGCCAAGCGGCCAGCCCAAGCACTTTGCTTATTAAAGTACAACGGCGGCCCCATCGTACATCAGGCGAAATTTATTATGATGATGTTGTGTATATAAAACCAACAATAGCAATAACCACACCACCGTGGGCAGGCAACAATGAGGGAAATTTATTATCGGTGCGGCATCGAATGGTTTTGGCTTTGGTTTTGGGTTTGAATTTAGTTATGCCCGCCAGACACCATGAAAGTCGCTTTTAACGGAAGGGCCGCCTCAAAGACAATGCATTCAAATTGCAGTTTTCTGCATTATTTTTGTAGCATTATCCCCCTATTTTCCCCAAAAGGGCGAGTGTTGGCTTTAACCACAACACTCTCGTTGGCCTGTGTCGCATAGCCGGGAAACGGCAAACGGGAAGCGCCCGGAGCCTTCAGAGATCTGGGGTGCTGGTGAGAGGACCTCCAATAACCACAACAAAGGCCCAGAGGCGATTGCGGCCAAAGACACCTGGAACTTTTACAAGTTTCCTGGCCAAGTTATAAAATACAAGACCTTAATAAAAAGTCTAATTACAAGTAGGAAGTTCCCTGGCTCCAATCAAGTAGTAAGTGGTTAATAAAAAATTTTAGACTTACAACCTTAACAACAGACAAGCCAATAGTAACCATAAAGTTGATTATATCTGTATTACAATATTGAAAGGTAAATATTATATGAAAACCTTTACATCGATCAAAAATTCGTTTTATTTATACTAATTCCAGTTCTGGTATAGATTTTATTATCGTTTAATTTACAATAAACGCAAATATCAAATATAAATAAATGCCCCTCTGGCTGGCCTTTACAAACACATTACACCCACTTTTATGGTTATCCCGAATAAATTCTTATTTAGATCCAGAGCTGTATGATTATCACAGACCCAACGCCTTTTTAACTATAGTGTATCAAAGGTAATGCTATACCGAAAGGCAAAAAATTATATGCCTGGCGGCTAAAAAAATGAGTTGTGGTTACATTATAAACGGGCGAATGAACAACAGCCGACGCCAACTGCTCCAAAGAGAGCTGTCAGTCGCCCGGGCAGGCAGGGCAACCTCTGGCGAAGGGCGCCAGTACAATATGTTGCTGCCGCTCGAGGCTGTTTTGTGGCTACATCAAACATATCTGTACATATTGTACACATAGGAAATAAATAAATAAATATAAAAATAAAAATATTAAAAAAAAAATCATATGTTCTGCTGTTTCAGAAGAGAGACACCTATTCCTTATCAGCATCCTATTTTGACATTCAGTGTGAATGCCACCAGTTTGTCCCTAGACCACTTCCGGAATTCTAGTACAAGGCAACATAGGCCCCTTGTGTGCGTTGGATTCTGTAGTTATAGTCCGACTTTTA
>VNKC01001712.1:0-21131 GCA_008042775.1 Drosophila pectinifera | reverse complement strand
TTGCCAGCAAGTTAGCCAGGCAGAGGCCCACGAACCTGGCATTTCTCACAGCCTGCGAGTAGCACGGTTCCTTGGCCAGGTTCCGAAAGTCCGGAGAGATCACGTGAAAGTTCATAGAGGTAAGCAGGGCTCGCAGTTGGATGTTGGGCGAACTGTCACGGTGACCATTGAATCCATGAATTAGCACCTTTAGCGGTTTTCGGGGCTCAAATCCTGCATCGGCCAGGTTGTCCATAAACAATTCTCTTCCTTCCACGATATTTTTGCTGTAGAGACAGGTGGTACAAGGCGGTCAACCTAGGGAGGATCACTTCACGCTTACGTGTAGAGCCAAAAGGTGATGTTTTCATTGGGACACGTCTCGTCAACCAGGGAGAAGCAATTCGGTTCCTCCTCTTCCTCGTAGAACGCGTTCAGGGTTTGACATGAAAAGCCTGACAAGGGGAGATAGTCGATAGTGTTTGGTGACCAAGTGCCCTTTGTTACCTAATAAAATCACGAATTTCCACAGGTGAAACATGTCTTCCGGTGTCTTCGAGCTTGAGACAAGTTCTAACTCTTACTGGAAACGCACGCATCCCAATCTATTTCGGTTCGTTTCGATTCGATTTGGTAATTGCATTAGTTATGGTCTTAACCGTTCTGGCGACCAACGTGGGGCGGTTGTATAATAGGTCGAAAGAGATATTCCTTAACTAAATAGGTATATTTCAATTTCAATTATTATAGGCTTATTTAAATCTTAAAATATACGCTCTGGAAACCTGCATAGATGCATCAGAATGTCAAGTATCTGACCAGGGCTTAGCTTGAGGGATTTTTATGTCTCTGAATCCCAATTTCCCAAAACTCCTTCTCCACAAATCATGCCGTAAAACGCATTAGCGCATAGAGTACGTTCCTGGGCCAGTACAATTCGCAGTGGTAATTACGTCGTTAATCTGGCCTTAAGTTTCATGCCACCAAACTGTCAGCGTCCGAATTAGAACTTATGCCACGTCTGTGGTCCGCCACTTGAGCTATTTATACGAGGAAGCACACATTTCGAGAATTATGCAAAAACAATCGAACTGTCGTCGTCTGCGTGTGTCGGTGTGTGAGTGCACTCAACCCCCGCCCACCCCCAGTCCCCACCTGTCGCGGACATTCCAAAAGTGTTTCACGTTTTGTCATAAATAATAAAAGTCAAATGACCATCAAAGCTGCGGCGGCTGCTCTTGCCACCGACCGCTACTGCTGCTACTGCCTGCCTTTGTGGCTTTGCCTTTGCCAAAAAATGCCGCCGGAAGGTTACACACGGATACAGAACTATCCGCGAACGAGACCGAGCACGAGAACCCAAGTCCAAAACCCACACCCCCATCCATCGTCCATCGTCCATCGTCCACTGAACACCGGCCTGCCGTCCATCTCGGGCCGATGTCCATTTGCCAGTTTGAATGCCTGTTTGTTTGTTTTAAAGCAAAAATATAAAACCAAATCAACATTTTTGCGCAGAAAACAATTTGCGCAACGCGACGGGGCTGGTGAGGATCGGTGTGCCAGTGTGTGTTTGGTTAACCGCAGCCCACTAGTGGTGGCAGCAGCTAGCAGCCAGCAGTAGTAGGAGGAGCAGCAGCGGCAGCAGCAGCAGCAGCAGCGGCGATGAGCCTGTGGAAGCCAGCGGAGGCATCTGGCCCACTCATGATCATATGGACAAAAATTGCTATAAAGTACTAAAAATACAATTACCGTGAGAAAATCGCGCTGATTTTGTGACTGATTGTGAAGACGTTTATAGTCGATTTTTAGTGACTGACTGAGTGACCGACCGACCAGGCACGCACACTTCGATACGCGGATGCGAGGGTGTGTATCCGTATCGGCATCTGTATCTGTATCTGTATCTGAGTCGCCTATCTGTATCTGTATCTGTGTAGCCCAATATGGGTGCTGCTGCTCTTTGCATAATTGTGGCGTGCGCTGTGCGCTCGTTTTTCCGGCTGCCAGCGCCAAAGATGATGGAGATGACGTCGCCGTTCTGCCGCCGACCTTAGGCATCAGCCGACACCGAACCCCCAATACCGATCCCGATTCCGATCGCAATCCCGATGCCGATGCCGATGCCGATCCCTATTCGCGAACAGGCAGTGCACCTGTAACACTTTGATCTGATTTAGATCAGCGTCTGGCCAGAATCAGTCTCCGCATCCGCCTCCGCCTTCGCCTCCGCCTCCTTCCTCGGCCAGTTCGCATTCCAATGGCTGTTAATAAAGTGCTTTGCCGAAAGGCAAACCAACAATAACCCATGGATTTGGATGCTGCCTCTGCCGCTGCCACCGCTGCCGAGGTGTACGCTGCGTATGAGTGACGCTTCCACTAAGCGAAATTTGTTGTTTATAAATAATGATCTTGGCCAGGCGATCGGTTTAGTGCGCGCCCGCAGGCCAACGCAGTTGGAACGCATTGGAGATACTCGACTCGCTGGGACACTCGACTCGACTCGCTTCGTCCGCTCGCCATTGTCGCTCGGCCAAGAGACACTGATACTCGTACAAAATGGTACCTATCGCTGGGAGATTGTGCAATCGAAAGTGGGCTAATGGCTAATGGCTAATGTGTCGGCTAATTTTGGTGTAACCGCAGGAGGACGACGAGAAGATGGACATCATGCGCAAGGCATTCCAAATGTTCGACACACAAAAGACGGGCTTTATCGAGACGCTGCGCCTGAAGACGATCCTCAACAGCATGGGCCAGATGTTCGAGGAGAGCGAACTGCAGGATCTGATCGACGAGAACGATCCGGAGGACACTGGCAAGGTGAACTTCGATGGCTTCTGCAACATCGCCGCCCACTTCCTGGAGGAGGAGGATGCCGAGGCCATTCAGAAGGAGCTGAAGGAGGCCTTCCGTCTGTACGATCGCGAGGGCAACGGTTACATCACCACCTCAACGCTCAAGGAAATCCTCGCCGCCCTTGACGACAAGCTCTCCTCCAGCGATCTTGACGGCATCATCGCTGAGATCGATACTGATGGCTCCGGTACCGTGGACTTCGACGGTTGGATGCTCCATTTAGTGCCTGAAATGCGTGAAATTAATACTTCTCCCCTTTTTGTACCGCAGAATTCATGGAGATGATGACCGGCGATTAGAGGAATCGTGTTTGCTGACCAAAATAATACCAAATACCAACATGGAATGAAGCTTTTGGGTTTAATAATAATTTTTTATTATTTTTAAATAAATTAACTAAACGCTTTAATACAAACTTTAGTTCTTGTGGTCTGCGCGCAGTAATAGTGAAACAGAAAACAGAAGAAACTGAACTGAAATATCGCCTTACATATCTCTAACTAGCACTAGCTTACATAGTTTACTCGTTGCTCTTACAGGCTAGCGTTTACTGTCTAACTCTAGCTTACACAAGGTTACTCGATATAAGAACGATAAGAGATAAGTTATACGGTTACAGATAGAGATACATATATAGTATTTACAGCATCGCTTATAACGATAATATATAATTTATATATACTATATATATCTGTCTGATTAGCGGCCTACAAACATCTTGCTATTTACAAAAAGAAAAACAAAAAGAAAACAAAGGAACCGACGCAAGTGCACTTCTCGAGGTATGCAACTACTTCAGGTCTACATATCTCTGGAAACATATCAAAAATATGCTAAATATGCTAATGCAAAGGGCGGGAAGGTAGTCGATGGATGGGTCGTCGGGCTGGTATCCTCCGATCACCGGTCACCATCTTCTGTCTGTGTTCTCCTGTCTTTACACTCGAGTCTTAAGGCAACTAATTCCGTGGATTTTACAAAAGGCAGCATTCACTTGCACACAAGTCTGCGAAGTATGTTACTTAATCACTAGATACAAACATAACACATAAATACATTTATATGCTGTATGTGGAGGCTAAGGCCTCGGGGGTCGGAGAAATAGGGGCTTAATTTGTAACGTTAATAAAGCGTACAAAAGCTGGCACAAAAACTATATATATATATATATATTATGTTACATTAAATTTCGATTCTGATTGATTTTAGTTCTCTTACCTATGTACATCAACGCGAATATACTCCCTATGTATTTCTCAAATAGTTAAAGCATTTTTCTAACCAAAGATTTTGCAAGGGCCTTAGCAACTAGCAACTAGCTCCTAACTCAACTTATATAGTAGCGTTTACTCTAAGCTCTAGCCTACAATCAGTGCGGCGATTAAAGTAATCGTAGAATAGGCACCTCTCGAGGATGATCCCCTGCTTTGCTCCGCTCAAGTACAGGCAGCTTACGATTAGAACCTAACTAGAGGAAGTTCCACCCAAAGGGCTGGAACGACAAGGCATCATCAAACCCGCAGGTTGAGCGACAACAGAAAAACAGAAGGACAGAGAAACTAAATGCAACTTAGGTCAAACCTAGAACGGGGCTATGTAACTGCTGCCTAGACAATCTTCATGGGCACCTCGATCCGGCAGTCCGTCTCCAGCCGCCCGAGCGTCTTCTTCACTCGCAGGGCGGTCAACCGGACGGTGGGATTCGGGTGCCAGCACTCCGTCATGATCTTGGAGACGGTGGCCAGTACATCGTCCTCCAGCCAGCGCGATGGTATCGGCGGCCGGATGCCCTTCACGCACACAACTGCGTGCATGTCCTCGAATGTTGGATCCGAGGGCACCACATCGTGGTAGGGCAGGGCATAGTCCTCGCAGGTGGTCATCTTGCTCGAAATGGGTGTGTAGCAGCGACGGGCCATCTCCCACAGCACCAGGCCCACCGAGTACATGTCCGCCCGCTTGAACTCCTCGAACTGCTTGGGGTCCAGCTGCTGGCTCAACACCTCTGGGGCCATGTAGCGGCGTGTTCCCACGCGAGGATTCTGCGCAATATGGATGACGTCCAGTTCCGAGTTGTACTTGACCGCCAGGCCGAAGTCAGCGATGGCACACTGACCATTCCTCTTCACCAGTATATTCTTGCTCTTGATGTCGCGATGGGCAATTGCCGGCTTTCCCGGAGTGCCAAAGATCTCGTCGTGCAGGTGGGCCAATCCTGAGGCCAGGGAGTAGGCCAGCAGCTGCAGCGTCTGCGGATTAAGCTCCTTCTTGGAGAGGTAGTCGTGCAGGCTGCCCATCTCATGGTAGTCCGTAATCAGAAGCATCTGCGTCCAGCTGCCGTTGCCCTTGATGTCGGCGGCAATGAAGCCCAGGATGTTCTCGTGGCGCATCAGCACTGTCTGATAGATCTCCGTCTCGCGGAACCAGGAAGCCTCCTCTGTCGTGAAGAAGGTCTTGACGGCCACCCGCTCGTCCCGCCACTTGGCCAGCCAGACCTCGCCATACCGTCCCTTGCCTACCAGCCGCACCATCTGGATCTGCTTGGCAATGGTTCGCTGCACCAGGAGCGGCAGTCCCGACCCGGAGCCCGAGCTCTGTTCCACGAGCTGCGAGAGCGGCGACAGTTGCGAGTTGCACATGGAGCTGATCAGACGTGGCTGCTTTCGCATCTTCTCGCGTCGCTTGTAGGTGAAACATATGCTGCAGAGGATCATCATTAAAACGGACAGGCAGACGACGATCGAGGCAAAGAGGGCCAGCGTGTGCATGGACTCGCTGCTCACGGGCAGATCCGGCGCTGGTGTGGTCAGCTTGGGTGTGTATGTGGGATGCAGGTCGCGGTTGCAGAAGTTCTCCTTGTCGCAGCAGACGATGTTCTTGCCATGCAGGTGGGGAACGGCGGCCACTTTGCACTGTAACATGGAAAGGCAACCATTAGTGATCCGATATTCATTCTTAGAGACTCTCAGAGGAAACTCACCATTAGAAAGCCGCCGTTTTCTTCCGGTGGCATGCATCCGTATGTGCGCTCCTCCTCGTACAGGCCAGTCGTCTCATCGTACAGCTCCTGGACAGCGCTGAAGCAGCTGCCTCCGGGTCTGGTCTCGCAGGTTCCATTGATCACGTTATCCGGACAGCTGCCATCGCAGTAGCAGGTCAGCGAGCGGGCTGCAAATGAGGAAGGAAAAATACATTTTCATAAGTATCTTAAGGGAATCAATCAAAGGTAACATTAAAACGTTTATTGTGGGTGTTTTTTATAGACCTTAAGACCTGCCTAAGAATTGGAAACTTGCATTCTTTGATTGCTAGACATGTTCTTCAGACTTTATGCATTTTTAAGCCTACGGCTTAAGCGTCCTTAATGCTATCCGATTACAGCCAGTAGGAGCTTAAAAAGCACTTAAACTTGACGAGAAAGCTGGTTAATCCTTTCCTTAAAGCCAATCAATGGCATCACCTCATCTTTCTGGTTAAGATCGGACAGCAACATTGTTGCTTTAAAAATAGTTGTTTGTTCTAAATACATTCTACAATGTTAGATTGTAAATAAGCCGAATGTTCGTTATGTTCCAGCTTTTATTGTGCGGAAACAAAATTAATTTAGATGTATTTCTTTGTTTATAGACCATATTTGGTTATTAATCCAAATCTCCATACGTTTTTCTATACATTTTCGACACAAAATCATCAAATTGATATAATATCTCTTACGGGGAATATCCTCCAGCAAATAACTATAAATAACTTAATAATAAATCTCCTCAAAGTGCATAAATCGTTAAGCCTTCACTGGTTCGCCTGACTTGGCGATTTAAACCGCCAGCAAACCGCCGGCGAGCAGCGTTGCGTGAAAATGCGTCTGAGCATGAAGAGTGGGCCGCGGCTGCTGTGGCCGCAGCTGCAGTGGCTGTGGCAGTGGCAGTGGCAGTGGCAAGTGGAAGAGGTAAGTGGCAAGTGGAGCCTTTGGATGCAGTGGGTGGGGTCTAACGGGGGTAACGGTAACTCGGGCAATTGATTCAGGTCGCTGGCAAATCTGCAACTAATTACAAGCTCGTTGCAAGTGGCTGCTGCTCGGTAGCCGGTAGTAGTAGCCGTTGCCCAGTAGTTCCTACTGCCACTTGTGGTCACTCTAGAGTGGAGCACGGAGCAGGGAGCTGCGGACCAAGCTGCATGAGCAGCTCAACCGTTATGGTGGGCGTCGGGCCATTGGACGCGAGTTTTATGGCCGCTTAACGGCTGCGACAGCCATGCGAGTGCACTAAGTGCGTTTTTCCGCAGTGGAGACACCCGTTAGATGGCTGAGTTACGTCCACTCGAGTGGGTGGATGAGATGTGTGGCGTTCCCATGCATGGCTGGAGAGCTGGAGAGCTGGAGAGCTGGAGAGCTGCCCCCGACCTGCCCAATACATTTCCCCAGCTGTAATTGCATTCGCCGTTCCCGCAGCTAGCCTGCAGTTCATTCATAAAAACGCCTTTAACGCCCCCGAATGTGCCATATTTTTTATGGTTCGCATGGCTGGCAGCAAAAGGTGATTTGTTTGTTGCCCCCGGACCCCGGACAGATAGACAGAGTGTGCGAAGTGTTTAGCATATTTTTAGACGTTTTTATAACGCCGTCGCCCATTTATAAGTCGTAAAGTGGATCGTTCGCCAAAACGGATGTGTGTCATGGATTTGGTCGGCTGGAGAAGAACCTTTAGCGCGTGTAGTTTCGCTGACTCGACTCTGCTTTCCGATTCCCATTATTGTTTATTGGCTCTCGTTCTTGGAAAACAGAAATCTCGAATTCCACTCGCTTATTCACTTATTCGCTTATTTACGCTCGTTACGAGACCTCTCAAGCTATCCAGCAGTCCATCAAAGCCACAACATTCACACGAAACGAGATCGCAGTTGCAGAGCCATTAATGGCAATGGTAAACGGCTCTAAGAGATACAATTCCACTGATTAACGATCCAAGCGAGCGGTTGCCCAACAATGAATGCGACTGGCGGAATGCCGAGCGTATTTTGGGACCAATATCTGACCAGGTCGCGTGTAGTCAAGGCTGCGAGATACAGCAAGTGACACATGCCGTGGCCGAGTGGAAACTGCATGCCATTTACACTCGGCTCTGGCTACCAGTTGCAGTTGATACTGGCAATTGGCAAGTAGCGAGGCAAGCCAAACAAATTGGCGGATGTTGCCTGCCTTTCTGGCCACGCCCACCTCTACGGCGAGATAATAATTTAATTACAATTTAATAGCCAGCGACAGCTGCTGTTTGGCTGCTGTCGCCACGCGTTTCCCGGGCGAATTTAAGCGCTGCCCGACAGATATGTACATTATATACTCCCAATTGTTCGGTTTTCATTCGAGGCTTGCCAAGTTTCATTCGCGAATACCTGTTGCTGCTGCTGGCCGAGAAATCAGAGGCAACGATGGCCACGTAGCACGGTAGCCTCTTGGCGCTGCAGACAAATTATGAATTTCTTGCAGGCCAAGAAGAGACCGAAAAAAGGCAACCAAATTATGAAACGAACCGCGGACGCCGGGAGAGCGGGATGCGGAGCAAGAGGAAGTCGTCGCGCTTCCAAATCAAATTGCTGTACGGGAGGGGGGTACATGTTGCCTCTTCTGCCGCTCGAGGGGCAAGGCAACGTGGCGGCTCCGAGTTGGCGCCAAGTGCACGCGCTTGCCACTCAGCCAAACCCGAAAAGTGAAAAAGGCAGCCACGAACTGGAACTGGCTGGCAGGCAGGCCAGAACAAAGCAATCTCCCGGCTGGCTCCTTGGCTCTCCGTGGGCCTGTGTGTGTTAGCCGGTTGCAATAAACAACCATTTTTATGTGAAACTCTTTAAACACGAAAAGGAAGTCCAGGGAGGATGCCCTACATGGTCGGCATGCGAACAAACAAAGATGCAGCCGCATCGTTAAATAATATTTCCAATCATAAATGGATACGAAAACAAAAACTGATTCCAATCATAATTGACAGTATGCCAAGGCAGGCAGAGTATCTTTGAGCTATTTGTTGAGTTTCAATCAGGAATTCAAAACCTTGTGGAATTGTGGAAGAATTATCTTGGGTACAGATATTTCCGCATTCCTGTGCTAAGAGATTACAGAACAGATCTTATTTATTTATCTGAAATACTCAACATTCATCTCGCTAATTGAGCTAAATAAAAAACAAGTTCAGTTCCATATGAGAACTTGTTCTATCACTAATTGAAGGCGATTCCCAGATTACCTTTATCTACAACCCAATTCGATAACGGATTTAATTTGCTTCAACTGACCTGATTTGATAAGTCAACTGACAGACTTAAGAGTTCATTAAATATAGCTATGACTTAAGTGGATTGCTTAGTAAATATCTTGGCAAAATGCAACATTCTATACTATACATATATATACATTCGACTTCTAGAGAGCAAATCCCCTTTGATTCGATCCTTTTATGTCGGGAATGCCACATTTGGCCAGCGAATCTCCGAAAGAGATTAACATTGACCCGTAATTACTTTATTTGGATTGCTATTTTAATTAGCCTCTCCTCGACTTTGAGCAGCTGCATCACAGAGCCATAAACAGCGAAACAGTGGGCAGTAAAAGTATTGCCACGATGCAGGCCACGATCTCTGTGTGCCCAGTGGCTTTATAGTTTTGCAACGCACTGTCGCTGGGCGCATGTGGGGAATATTTTACGGCATGATTCAGCTAACGATTTCCGCTGCCAACGCTCTCTCACATGGGTGCAGTTTCCACAGCTTCCCCGACCGCCACCCAAGCGTTTATCACCAGCCCAGCGCAGTCGCACTACGATGATCCGATCTCCGAGAGCTGCGATCAGAGAGCTACGATCCGATCCGACCCGATCCGTGAGCTGTGGGCTGTGGGCTGTGGGCGTGGGCCGGCTGCCTTTGCCGCCTCCCTGTCGAGATCGTGCCGCGAACATCGCATCAAATGGCTAAAAATATATATCTGTGCTGCATACTCGCTGGGCTTGCTCCTCCCACAAGGCCTGATGGTGGAAAAGCTGCAGCCTGAGCTCCCATCCCTTCCTCATTGGGTTGGAATTCCTGCATGCCCCCTCTGGTGAGCTCTTCCACATCCGCCGAACGCCTACATTCGCCAAAATGCAAAAAACAAACTACAGTACAGCTTCTAGAGCGGAAACTATCTTGAAACTAGCTAAAAACAAAGTTATAAATTCTACGGGGAGTATATTTAAGTCGAAATTGGAGTCTAAAATAATGCTTTCTGTCTTGAACTTCTTAAAACACATTTAGCTAATACTAAACTCTTTAAAAGTTAACTGTCTTTAAATATATTTTGATTAATTCTTAACCATAACTACTAGTTTGTTTGTCCTACTACTATTCTGACTTGTAATCCTTTAATAACATTTTGAAAATACCACACTCTTTAAAAGTCCTATCTTTAATATATTTTGATTAATTATTAACCATAACTTTTTGGAATGTGTGTGTCAGGGACATATGAATTATTTGAGTTCATAGTGACATTTTAAGCCATTTAACTCTTTGTTTTCTTAAACAGGTTTCCTTTTACTCTCTATATTTCACGTCAGATTTCAATATAGTTCTAATTCTGGACGTTTGACTGTTTAAAGGCATTCGGAGAGTGCTTACGCTGCTGAACGCAGTCATGTGATTGCCAAAGATACACAAATCCATATACTACTTGTAGTACGCGCTAAGTAAACCAAACACCTGATGGCTGCTGCGGCTGCTGCTGCTGCTGTGAGCTCATCAATGGAATCGAATGGAATGCGCATCATCGGCTCCCTAAATCTTGGCCAAACAAAAGCAGCCAAAAATCAGCAAGAACAACAAATTTCAAACCAAGACTGTGACGTCTGAGGAGGTTCTTAGCTGCGACACGAACCGACTTGGAATAATGCGGGGAAAAACTTATAGAAAGCTGAATGCTCTTATTTTCTCCCTATTCATATAGATATATTGAGGAATTTATGTGATAAAAATAGTACTTATTAAATTACAGAATGTAACTATTTCAAGAGATGACTGGTAGTTATACCATGCTTTAAAAAACAGATCAAATAAGTAAGTAAAATAGTGGCTTATTTATATATATTTATTCAGCACTAATTTCTGTGTTTTAACATTTGAAAAATTCATTTTTTAAAGGGGTTTCTCCTAGTCACCTAATGAAAATTTCCACTTGAGGCCTTTGAGCTTTTCCGCACGTTTTCCCGCCCAACGTTTTCTTCGATTTTGTGCCTGGCTGCGGGCTGTGGGCGTCTGTTTTCATTTTCATGGCTTGTTTTTGTGCGATACGTTTTATATAATAATGTTGGGTTTTATTGTTCAACGTAGGCCGCGCCGTCTTGTATTCCCCGGTATTTATTATAAAAAAATATAAAAAATTCAAATAAATTAGGCGAACAAATTTCGAGAAAAGTGGGCGGTATTTTCCATAATTTTTCTGTCGCTCCTAATGAATTGGCTCGTTGGCATTTGATTTCCCTATCTGATCCCCGGTCGCTCGGCGGGTCTGTCTCCTGCCAAAAGCGGATTTATTTATATTGGCAGATTTATTCACCCGGTCCCCGCGACCACTTGTGACTCGCTGACGTTGGCCTTTTATCCAACCATCCAACCATCCAACCATCGCCATCATCTGATGATTGTTTGTTTGGCTCGCTGCCTTGCCTCGGTTTACTTGGCTATAATTCTTTTGGGGCCAATTTAAATTTAGTTGCGGCAATTGTTTGTGAGGCTGCCAACATTTTTCTTTATCAAGCCATTTGCGCACTTCAAGCGTGATGGCGCACGGAACTTTCCCTTTCCGCCGCCTTGAATCGGCCAGAGATTAGACCACATTCGCCAGCCGATAAGCCCGCTTTCTGCCCTGTGCACTTAGCACTTGGGAACGGGTTCTACTCTCTCTCTAGACGGCATCCGCCTGCTGTTAACGGACTGTTGCAGCGGCCAACAGCGGCCATTGTTGTCCGTAACATTCCTAGTGCGTTCGCGTTCGCTTTGCATAAATGCATTTTACAAGCGTTTAATTGACTTTCAAAACGTGTCACCGCCAATACAAACATGTTTTTGCTGTTAGCCCGGCTCAGTCGGATGTGAGCCGAGATCTGGGAGCTGAGAGCAGACCACTGAGCGCTGAACGCTGAGAGCTGTAAGCTGTAAGCTGTGTAAGCTGTGAGGCATGAATGGCCGGCCTGGCTGCCTCGTCCCCCGATAAATCAGCGCGGCAACCAGTTATTTCCCATAACTTGCCGCCGCACGAGGCGTGGGCGTTGGAGTGAACCTGCCAAGTGCCTCGGGCGGCTGGGCTCTTAATCAAAACGCTGTCAAAATTCTTAATAAAATGCGCTGCAGTCTCTCTGTGAATATCTGCAAGTGTCTCTCGTCGCATGCGTTTTAATTAAGTGTCGTATATTTTTAATTAAATCACAAACGCCCAAGCGACGCGACTTCTATGCGATAAACCGCGCGCCGAATCGCCGCGAGAGCTGCGTGGGCACTGGAGGGAGTGCGAGCGACTCTTGAGTACCCGAATACCCGAAGGGAGGGAGGGACTCAATCCGAGCCGAGCAAATGGGACAGTTGGCACAACAAAATGCTAAACAAAATGTCTGTCTAGTTTTTTGTATTTCCCTCTCTTCAATGCGTGGGCAGCCGGATGCTGTGGATGCTGCTGGGGCTTCTGTCCCCTCTTGGCTCGTAACTCCGACTTAAGACACCTACATCCACACCGACCGAGCGAGTGGAGACCAGAATTGATCGGACGGGACCGCCCTTTGCATAATCTGCATAAATCGTATCTCAATCTACATTAGCCTCAAATTGAATTGGCATTAGAGAGGCGCACATAGGTATGGGTATACATCCGGGTTCAGAAGTAACGCCGTCTTATGTAGCGGATATTCACTGTCTTGTGGTCTTGTCGTCTGGTCGTCTATATGCTATGTATACCAGTTTGGTGGACATGTGATCGAGCAGAGGAAACTGCTTGAAATGCAAAGCATAGAGCGCTGCATAAATTAGCCGGGTTTCGAGAGAAGATAACGACAACAGCAACGACAGCGAAAACAGTTAAGAAAACAAAAGCCATTTGCTGGGAGGCTGGGACATAAATAACATTTACAGGGCGCCATGCTAATTCGGAATAAGAGTTCTTGGGCTGATCCACATTTTATTGAAGGCAGAAAGAGCACAAGATCTGATGTGGCCTTAACTAGCCAGCATAATTGCATCAATCTCAGCCAACATCTCACCAACATCAGAGCTATTACCAGCTATTAACCATCAGCTACAACAGAGTGAGGGTAATAACCACGGAGTCGGCCAACGGTAGCCCACATGGACTTGGAAATTCGCCTGCGGGCCAGCAGCAGCAGTGGCAGCAGCGGCAGCTTCCCCAATGGCTACTGTGATTATTGCTGATGATGTTGCAACATTGGCAATGAAGTCATCAGTTTCTATTGGCTTCAGGTCTCCCATTGTACGGCGCATGTGGGCAATAAATAAAATATATCTACGTATATATATAAAGATACAGAAATAAGGAAAATGAATGCCCCCGCCTGCTTTTTGGTCAAGCGATTGCTAAATAAATCAAGCATACGCCCCGTAAATCAATAGCAATTAATTGTTTTCTTCCCATTTCGTTTTGCATACGCCCTCCAATGAACAATGACTTATAGATTGCCAATGGCCATGCCCACGTACACTTTTCAATAGATATTAACATACAATCGATCGCTAAAGAAAGTCTATGACTTTAATTAGGCGTTCGAACGTAGGCAGGAGAAAGGGTATTGAAATTTAATTAATCTTCGCATATTATGGAATATAATGAAGTTTTCTGTACAGTTTCTAGCCAAACGAACACGTTTTTTGCGGAATGTGTGATTCAAGCTGTATATTCCGAGAAAACAAATTACTATCATTCAAATCAGTTTCTGTGGAAATAGGAATTTGTGCCGAGGTGTGGACAACATGGTCAGCCAAGTTATGTTCTCCAAATCCTTGTGGGAACTGCTGCCTGACTGGACCACACTTCTGAGAGAATTATTCATCGGCTAGAAAGGGAGAGGCTGTGGCGGCGAAAAGGCTTTAACCCGAAGCCCGAGTGAAGTCAAAACAAAATCGTTTGTTTTCCTAATAAAAAAGAATGATGGCGAAGGTAAACGGGTTTTACACGCTGTGGTTGTTGCCAAGCCTCTGCTCTGACTGTGTGTTTGCACACACACTCCACGCTTGGGCATGACAACTTTTAAAACGATTTTCCTTATAAACGGCTATAATTAATGCTGGGGTTGCCTGTTTATGTATTTATTTTTGGTTTGGTGTGTTCCTATTTGGCTATTTGGCTATTTGGCTGTTTGGCGTTAGATTTCTTGTCCAGCGGGGTCGCGTGGAAGTCATGAATGAAACGCTAACAAAAAACTAAAACAAAACCCCAACCGACAGATGGTCAGATTTATGTCTGACACAATTTGGCTTATGGACTCTCCCCAATCTCTCCGGCATGCCGGCAATTAAAAACAATTGCAGCATTCATACATGCCTATATGTACTGCATGTGTTTGCGCATAATTTTCCCATATTTTTCTCATTTTTTCCCCCTGCGAATCAACACAATCAGCTTTAATTAGAGAGCCCGCCGGGCAGACCGCGCTGATTTGGCTTAATGATTTTTAATTGCAGGCGCAAATTATTAAAAACAAAATGCAAAAAACACACTCGCCAAAAAGTACACACACACACACACGTAGCTAGCAAATATGAAAAACTGCTGCAGCTGGCAAGTGCGCCGGCTAAATGGCGAGATGGCCAATTTGCGATTGCTGCCGGTGGACCACCCAAGTGAAGGCGTTTAAAACGCCCCGAAATCACGATCGGCTTCTGGGAATTCAATATAGATTTCTAGAAATAGCTAATGCTGCTTTGCTTTAATTAATTTCTGAACTGGTGGAATATAATCTCACCTAGACTCTCACAAACATTTACAGAACAGGGGTTCCCGATTAATCAGTCCTGATTATTTCACATCAAGTGTGGTCTGATTTGTGTATGATTTAATTCAAATCAGACTCACAATCAGTTTTAGAAAATACCTTATTTCACATTACTCATTAAATATAGAAGAGTTCAATAAACAATCCTTTCTTTAAGGTATAAACTCTCATAATTTACCACTCGAGTTCCCTTCTGTATCTCTTCTCTTGACTTTGTTCTGGTCTTGAAACTTACCTGTAACGAAAAGAAGTGGCAAAAATAAATTAGCAATTGAAAAAATGTGTTTTTAAATTAGAATCACTAATAAAACCATCTGTTCACATAAAAGCCTTAAAGTCCAGTGACTTTTATGGCGGACAGTGCAGTTTCAATCGAGCGCGAAAAATAAAAAATATTAAAATCGTCTTGAGCAGTGACTTGTTTATGGACTGCGAGCGAATATACTTAATTTGCATAATTCAACGGCAGCAGCTGATACAATTTTTATGGCGATTTTATCAGGAGATTGCCAGATCGGAATGAGCGAACAGAATCGGGGATCAACGACATTGATATTGATATTGATATTGGGGCGATGATTGCCAATCGCCGATAGTCGATTGGAGAGCACGAAGCCAATATCGAAATCGAAATGGGAATGGGAATGGAAATTGAAATCGGTTTCGAATGCTAATCAGGTGAAGGCGTTAGCCGAAAGTCACTCAAGCCGAGATTCCATCAGATGACTCCCTCCACAGTAGCGAACTAAATCGAGGGGCTCTTGTGTGTTGTCTGGCTGCCATGGCTGGGTCAAAATTAAAATAAAAACAACAGAGCGGCTAATTAGTCGTCGTGGTCGTCGTCTTGGCTGTGTCTTCGCTCTTTTTGTTTCTAATTCGAAATTTATGCGCCTGCCAGACGAAATACCAAATGCTATTTGGCTAGAAATAAACTCGTACGCACACATATCGCAGACATTGTGTATATATAGTATATATATTGTATGGCTATGGCTATGGCTGTGGCTGTGGCTTGGCGGCACAAAAATAAAGTCAAGCTGTCTGCGCATTTGTCGTTTGCGATTTGTTAGCAACTTTGTGCTCGGTGCGACTCCTTCCGAGAAGAGATATATATTATATGGCGAAGGAAGTCACTGCGGAAGTCACTGCGTGAATCACTGTGAATCATGTGGCGCCCAGGGACGACTTCATGCCTCTGTGGGTGGCCAATGTCCAATGCAAGTCGCGTCAAGATGTCAATTCGATTTATGGCCACAACTCGCTCTGCATACGTAAAGCAGGCCAGCAATCAGGCGGCAGCAACATGTTGCAGTAGCAGCCACATGTTGCTGAAAGCCATCAGCCAGACTGTTGGCTGTTGGCCCGACGACTGCTGGCCATTATTGTTACGCTGATTTTGGTCACCTGATGATGAATCAAGCACGGCCAGAGCCAGAGCCAGAGCCACACGCTGCCTTTTAAGGCTGCCCCGGCGACGGCATGACGTGTGCAGGCTTTTAATAGACAGGAGAGCATATATAAATCTCAGCCAGCAGACCAGTAGACCAGCAGACACCGAAAATATGCAAATGTCGTATAGAACCTGCACATATATACTCGTATATTATCCGATTTGATATGCACATTCGGCCAAATGAACAATACGTGCCAATGTGCGTTGTCATTGGCTCTCGATCCGCCATTCGTGATTCGCAATTTGCCTTCCGCCGCTCGCGATTCCCATTGTGCGGCTAACAGCAGTTGTTGTTGCCGTTTGCAGTCTAATAAACATGCCGCCGCGCTGTCTGTGCGACACATTCACTTATTACCAACAGCGGCAGCGAAGGTGGTCGGGCGGGGGTCCAGAGTTATGGCCCTCTTTTCGGAGCATTTCTCCCACAATTAGCAGCCGTAAATTGTGCTCTAACTTAGCGGGGAACTGCTAATTCTATCAGGATTAGGAAGGTATTCCCAGAAGAGACAATGAAATCTTAAAGCTACACTGCACAACGGATGTGAGAGTAATCCCACTTAAGCTCAACCTCTATATCAAACTCATAAAAATAACGGAGACGCGAAAAGCTGAATATAAATCATACAGCTGAGGTCGTTGAAATAGCTTACTCGCAACTTAATGGTGAGCAAGCATTTTATAGGCAAGATATTGATATAGTGCTTGTGGCAATCGTCTGTAAAAGCCTGCACTTAGCATATTTAAATGCAATTTTCTAGCTTAGTCACTAGTTGATTGAAAAAGCTTTAAGTTGTAAGACTTTAAGCCCAACTGGGAGTATTTCCATTAACGAATATCCCCAGTCTCATAGAAATGTTAGCTTATCCTATAGAACAAACCACCCTTGGGCATCCCTGCTTTAACTTCCTTTAACTTAAAGTAAGCAAGAGTAAATTCAGTCTCTTGCTCTTAATTTCTGTATCTTCATAGCTGGCATAATCCTCCAAAAATATTGCGAGTAAAAACACACACTCTTCTGAGAAGTTTACCCACAACTGAAGCCACATGTAAATCAACATAAAGTTGGGGCCTGGGCTCGCAGGCCAGAGATAATCGTTTCGAGCATTTAACGCATTTGTTTGGAGTACAACAGCAGCATCGTCCAGAAGGGAGGAGCGATGGAGAACGGCAAAGCCAACGGAGTTGGGATAAAATCCACTCAAATTTCACTTCATTTATCACGAAATCCATCATCGACCAACAGCCAGCAGCAGTTAGTAAAAGGAGAAGGAGCCGGAGCCGGAGAATGTGCAGAGGAGAACTTGGAGGAGGGAGGAGTCGGCCCAAGTTACTTGCATTTATTTGATTTTGATTAATCGTCAACGAAATTAAGCGGAATTCGAGGATGATGCCGTGCCCCGTGGTTGCTTGTGTTTGTTGGCTGTTATTGTTCGCTAATGGAGTTTCTTTATGGGCCGGCAGGAAACTGCATTTACATATGCCGTGCGATGCATATGTATCTGGCAGATACATTTCATTTCACTTGCCTCGCCTCACAGCGAATTCCATGCCAATGTTTTGACAAACAGCAGCAGCTGCCGCCTACTCAGCATTCAGCATATCCGCATATCCACATATCCACATATCCACGGCTCTTCCCGTCGCCGTAGACTGTCTCTGCAGAGTGTAGAATGCAGAACGTAGAACGTAGAACGCAGAAGATCCGACTCCCAGGCACCCGGACGCAGGGACAGAGCGACAGACGGACGGAT
The DNA here is from genome assembly GCA_008042775.1 of Drosophila pectinifera. Lineage (NCBI taxonomy): Eukaryota > Metazoa > Arthropoda > Insecta > Diptera > Drosophilidae > Drosophila > Drosophila pectinifera. The sequence goes on along the minus strand of VNKC01001712.1, from coordinate 3,075 downwards.
TCGCCGCGCCTCAGTCATCATTTTCACGCGCTCTCCTCGCACATGTGTGCTGCACACGCTGGCGACAGATCCCATCGACTGGATCCCAGATACCACATCCCAGATCCACACTGCCAAACAGGATATGCGGCCGGTGCACTCGAACCACAGCAGCAGAGCAGAAACGACGGGAACCCCGTCCTCCCAAGCAAACACATCTCTCAATTGAATGCAGGCGACGTGTCTGATATTTGATTAAGCATTAAGAATAATGTGCAGCTAATCATGGAGTGACACATCAGCACAGCTATATAAAATAACTCAATCGGTTTTGGTTAACTAATTTAAGAAACCTTTAAGATAAAAGCTTAACCAGTTAGAATAATGGCCTTAAATAATAACCAAGTCTCTAAGAGTTGTTATGGTGCTTGTCAGGTAATTGTTTACTGCAAAAATATATGTATCTTTCCATCTAAAGCTTCCAAGTGCCTATATAAGTAATTATATGTTATATTTGATATTTGATTAAGCATTAAGAATAATGTGCAGCTAATCATGGAGTGACAGCTATATAGAATAACTCAATCGGTTTTGGTTTACTAATTTAGGAAACCTTTAAAATAAAAGCTTAACCAGTTAGAATAAGAAAAGAATATAAGAATAAAGTAATAACCAAGTCTCTAAGAGTTGTTATGGTGCTTGTCAGGTAATTGTTTACTGCAAAAATATATGTATCTTTCCATCTAAAGCTTCCAAGTGCCTATATAAGTAATTATATGTTATATTTGATATTTGATTAAGCATTAAGAATAATGTGCAGCTAATCATGGAGTGACAGCTATATAGAATAACTCAATCGGTTTTGGTTTACTAATTTAGGAAACCTTTAAAATAAAAGCTTAACCAGTTAGAATAAGAAAAGAATATAAGAATAAAGTAATAACCAAGTCTCTAAGAGTTGTTATGGTGCTTGTCAGGTAATTGTTTACTGCAAAAATATATGTATCTTTCCATCTAAAGCTTCCAAGTGCCTTTATAAGTAATTATATGTTATTTAAGCTTCTAAGTTTTCTCTAATCTCCAACGAGATGCGGGCTCGATTCCAGTTATGCAATTTTCTGAGAACGAATCGGATATTGCACGCGTCACACTTGTAAAGTAAAGGAAGTACAGCTTTGCTTAGAACCCGCTTAGCTCTGGCCAGAGTAAATCAGGTTTTATTTGAGCTCCCTGCCAATGCAGTGCCGAGAAGCCTTCGTTAATCTCTCATCTGATAAGAGACCAGCTTAATGGCCAACACTTCATTATAGTGATTCGTGTTTTTATGGCAGATCATGAGACTTTTTCGAGACAATGCCAGAGTCAATGCTGGCATGAATTAATATATACGTGTATATATAGCCAAGATCTCACCATGCTGAGGTGTCGCCAGTTCAGAGGCAAAGTCTGAAGACGCTGCGGTCGGCATTTGGAGCGTCTAGCCGGGATTTGTGCTGAGTGGTCAGAACGCATCGCACAAATCAATGACCCCCTTTGCGTGCTTTTGTGCCGCGGGGAAAATCGACAGGTTGGCATTTAAAAGTAAATTAAAAATAAATGCAATTTCGCCGAGGAAATTTCGTGGGCAAGTGCGGAAAGTGCGGAAAGTGCAAGTGGCGACTGGTCAGCAAAAAATATATAATATGCAAGATATATGTTCTACACTGGTACAGTTTATGCTTCGTGTTCAGTTTGTTTCTTTTAGATCTTTGAAGAGCTGCAAAGATGAAGAGCTGAAGACCTTTGTTGTTATGCGCTGAGGCGGCTAAAAAGGCTAGAGGAACCACCTTCGAAGTGCAGCCACACTTTGGTCGTAAAAATAAACGTGTGCATTACGTATTTATTTTGTTTTTGTGTTGCTTCGCGCCTATTATTATTATAACTATTTTTGTTTGTTTACGCCAACGGGCGGCAGACGACAAAATTGATAAGATTAGGTCCGAGCTCGGAGCTGGCAGCTCGGGAACTGCCAAACCTAGACCCAAACAGCGCCCTGCCGAACGGCCGGTCATATACCGGGGAATTAGTATTTAGTGGCCCCCACATACAACACAAACACATCTGCACCCTTATCAGCCGTGCGTCGCTCTCATATCAGTTGGAGAGCACAATTTGTGGGCCGGATTCCACGAAATATTTTCCAGGCGATACGACTCGGCCACCTCGAGTGGCTCACTTCGATTCCATCAGCACATGAGTTGGAGGAAGCCCTCTTGTATACTTGACGGCATTGGAACTGGGCCTTATTAACGAAGCTCAAGCTCACAGTTTGTCAATCAAATCAGATCGCTGGCGACTTTCTTTGATGTGATGTGCCTTTTCCGAGGAAAAGCCACTCCGTGGGTGCGGTGGATTTGCTCTTTGTCTGCGGACAATGCCCACATCAAAAGGTGTTTTCTTATTTGTAGCGCTTTCGAGGGTTTTTATCTTGTCTGTTGTTTGGCATTTGTTGCGATTTGTCATGGGCGCAGCCGTCGCCAGACCAGGGAACCGAACGGCCCACGGGGACCGGGACGCCACCCGTGGCGAATTTATTATTAAGAGACGGAGCAGAGCAGAGAGTCCCAGACTGCGAATGCACAAGCAAATTAAATCACACACACAGCCAGAGGCAGGGGAGGCAGGGATCTGCACCTGGACGGATGCCCAGGCGATTGGCAGGCCTTTATGAACGCTAACGAAATTAGAAACAAACAAACTACAGTTGCCTCTGGGAAATGAATTTCATTTAAGCAAAATCTAAATTATTTTATGAATTAATTTTGGTTATTAAAATATATATGATAGGTAAAATAATTACATTATTCTTGGAAGCACTTGTATACTAGATATTACTGCCAAACTGCCATGAAAATGTATCTTTTTATTCTGAATTAAATTTGGTTGTTAAAACATATATGATAGATTAAATATTTACATTATTCTTGGAAGCTCTTGTATACTAGAGATTACTTCCAAACTGCCATGAAAATATATCTTTTTATTCTGAATTAATTTTGGTTGTTAAAATATATATATTATATTATATATTATATTATATTATTATATATTATAATA
>VNKC01001711.1:0-20047 GCA_008042775.1 Drosophila pectinifera | reverse complement strand
TCATCTACAATACCGCACATATGCTGCCACATCCACCACAGTCACCTGACCTTAATCCGATTGAGCACTTGTGGGATGAATTGGATCGACGTATTAAAACACATAAAATTTCATCAAAAAATGACCTAAAGAAGGCCCTTTTGGAGGAATGGGTGAATATTTCCGAAGATACTACCAAAAAGTTGGTTCATTCCATGCCGAGACGTCTTGAAGATGTTATAAAGCAGAAGGGATTACCAACCAAGTATTAATTTTGATGTTAAATTAAAAAAAAAAATGTTTTAAGTGAAGTGTGCCAAGACTTTTGTGTCACGAAATAGGTTCATTTTTCGTTTAAGTTTAAATAGTTTTAAGAGCGTTATAAAAAATACCAAAAAAAAAGTGCCTTTAAATAAAGAAATGTTTAATTTAAGTAAATCAAAAAAAATTTCATCATAAAATTGTTTCATACGCCTGGGAACAACATTTAAAGTTGAAATTTGCCACTGTGCCAACACTTTAGTGCGTCACTGTATATATGGATTTGGTATAAATAAATTAATGTAAATTTATGATATATTTGTGGAAATATTTTTTGCCAGTGTATTTGGACTTATTATTTTTTTTTAATATTTAATAGTGTGAATTTGAATTCTTTTTTGGCGAAACAAATTATTTTCAGTGCAGTGGATTGTTTCAAATTATGTATGCATATTGATGTGTAAATATATACACTTATGTATCCATCACTTTTTAATATGAGCTTCCGAAAATAAGCCGAAAATTGGCCGATGGCGATTGGAAATCGGACCTTGGACTGTTCAATAGCGAACCACACAGATATAAGAGAATTAGAATTTGTCTTGGGAAATATCTGTGTGATTGCTAATTGGAAATCGGAACACTATTCTTATCTATATGTTTAAAGAATCCGCTGTGGCTCGCTGGAGTGGATGTGGATCAGAATAGATCCGGCTCGAAGGACCATGTTTTGGAGGGAGCGGATTCGTAGCCAAACAAAAAGATTTAGATTAGTTGTCCACCGAAGAAAGAACGATCCCAAAATCCCACGTAGAAAAAGGAAAATTATCACTTTGAAATTGGTTTATTCTATTGCACTTTATTAGCCTATGTCGGCTGCTGGTAAATTAGAACTAACAACAGAAACTTAATCATAAGCTTGCGAGAGCGGAGTTGAAGCTCTGGCGGACTGAAAGTCCGGGCCTCGTGAAACGGGAAATTTCGTGAACGCTAGCGGGATCACACTGCCTCTTGAAAATAATCTCCCTTTGGCGCGAACATTTGCACATTTGGGCATTCTTCCATCTTATATATAAGTGTATGTTTACATCTCACACCAGCTCGTACTGATAGGTAGCTAGTCTTATTATTCTTATATTATTGTGGCACTTTCTGTGCGTTGCTTGGATGTGTTTTTAAATAGTTCTTAAAATACATATATGTTGACAAAGCCGTGCGTGGTACTTAACATATTACATTATTTTTCAAGCTGTTCCCAGAGTGTGGACAAGAGAACATGTTCACCTTTTTGAACATTAACTAAAAATTTTCGTAGGTAAAAGCACTCAGTCTGTCTTGGATTGACTATATATACACGACCCACAATATTGCCCATTGTTATACCTGGTACCGGTGGGGTATAATGATGTTACAACTTAGTTCCAACCGGAAATGTATGTACCAGGCAAAAGGAGTCATCTCCGTCTGTCCGTCCGTGTGAAACAACATATCTCAGATACTATAAGAGCTAGAGCTACCAAATTTGATGACAACATTCTAGTCTGTTACACACAGATCCTTTAATCGACCTTAATCTTTAAGAGTTTTAATTTTTGTGTAGCTGGAATTAAAAAAATTATTTCTGACTGTTACAGTGTTTATAACTAGATCAGAAAGTGTGTTATTGTGTATTTAGGAATGTTGCTTATCCGTCAGTTATAGGATTTCACGTAATAGTAATTGACCGAATGTATGTCTTTCGGTTAAGAAAAAAGGGTCGATAAACCAAATTAAACTGTGAGCATGCTTTTGCCACTCAACTGAATACATTGAGAAAATAAGAATAAATCAGATTAAAGACTACAGGTTTTGCTTAAAAATACGTGATATGATCTCATGACGATTGCTATTGCAATTCAAAGTAATCGCTATTTCTCTTTCAAAGTAATCGGTTGTGTTTTTGTTTTGCGCTTAAATTTTTTGTTTAATCTTTGTTATAACCACCGAGGTTTTATTTAAATAATCTATTTTGTGTTTATTAAAGTTTCCGTTCACTTCGTGAGTTCATTCAGCAATTTTTGCGAATTATTGTTTGCCCTTATATTTTTTTAATTCTTCTTTGTGCTTCATCCGTTACGCTTCAGCTCGAGGGTTTAAGCTCCCTAGCTCTCGCCCTCTCTCTCTCTCTCTCTCTCTCTCTCTCTCTCTCTCTCTCTCTCTCTCTCTCTCTCTCTCTCTCTCTCTCTCTCTCTCTCTCTCTCTCTCTCTCTCTCTCTCTCTCTCTCTCTCTCTCTCTCTCTCTCTCTCTCTCTCTCTCTCTCTCTCTCTCTCTCTCTCTCTCTCTCTCTCTCTCTCTCTCTCTCTCTCTCTCTCTCTCTCTCTCTCTCTCTCTCTCTCTCTCTCTCTCTCTCTCTCTCTCTCTCTCTCTCTCTCTCTCTCTCTCTCTCTCTCTCTCTCTCTCTCTCTCTCTCTCTCTCTCTCTCTCTCTCTCTCTCTCTCTCTCTCTCTCTCTCTCTCTCTCTCTCTCTCTCTCTCTCTCTCTCTCTCTCTCTCTCTCTCTCTCTCTCTCTCTCTCTCTCTCTCTCTCTCTCTCTCTCTCTCTCTCTCTCTCTCTCTCTCTCTCTCTCTCTCTCTCTCTCTCTCTCTCTCTCTCTCTCTCTCTCTCTCTCTCTCTCTCTCTCTCTCTCTCTCTCTCTCTCTCTCTCTCTCTCTCTCTCTCTCTCTCTCTCTCTCTCTCTACATGTAATTTCTCTTCTGCACTCTCTGCCTCACCACACATAACGTTATCGGTACAGTGGTAAGTCATTATAATACTCCACAATGCTAATTTCTGCAAAGACTGTTAACTACTCTCTTTCGCTCCCTGCCTAGTAGTAGTAGAAGCCTAGTATTGGTTGCTGGCTTTGAGATAATATAGTGCACGTCAAGTGCATTTATTGTAAGGGCCGGAAGATTGGTACTATTTCCAAAACCATTGTCTTGCGCTCCTCTTGCGAGACTTGTCGCGATATTGAAAGGGAAATTATGTCTTTTATGACTGTTGACAAGTCTACGTAAAACTAATGATATGCTCTCTGCGCTGAACTCCCAGTTTAATGCCCTTTAGCTATTAGAAGAGTTCCCTAAGCGGGCAAATCCCTACAACACATCGCGTTTTCTCAACCGCCACAATCTACCACCTTACAGAACCCATTTCCGAAAGCTCCTCATCGTTTCAGGCCCGGACTGGCAGGTAGTGGTAATATAGACAATCAGTTTGTATTGGCAAAAATCCTTGAAGCGGTACTCCCAACGAAGCAGATATTTGTTTCACGGCACTCCCTGTTTGTCTCAAGTTAACCATATACGAAATTCCTTAGATCGCTAAAGTATGAGTCTGTTTGGTTAGGATGGCGCCACTGGAGCAACTCGAGGATTCATATCATCCTACTTTAGATTTGATACTTTATTTCGTTGTGTGTTCCGTTATATTATCCATCAATCAATAAGCCCCCTGATTTAATAAAGAGGGGGCTCACCACAGTCATAATCAATTCATGGTAGTTTCATTTTTATTACATGTTCCCACATTCCCTCTGTGCACTTACATGGTTGATGCCATGGATATTTTGCAATGCCATGAATTCCTTTTTTACCGAATGTGTTCCGTTATACTACCCGTCAATCTTAAATAAGCTTCTCGGGTTTAGCAAAGAGTTGACTCGCTTCAAAAATATAAAGTCCAACCTCTATTATTATTATTAAATGAACGGATTCTCATACTGCTTTTTCTCCCTTTTCAGTGGCTCGGTCTTATTTCAACGTGTTTAAAGCGCAGTGTTATAGGATCTATAAACTTCTTTGCAGGGTTTAGTTCTCGCAGTACCCATTACCCAGTTGTCGCAGTAACAATTTAATAATTTCTTCCACACTAAACGTAAACCTATTACAAACCTTCCTCGCTCTCATTTGAAAATAGTACAGCAAATAATTATGAGGCATCGCCGATCTTTTTGGTCAGTTTTTTTCAAACTACTTCGCCAACCAAATCAAACCAGACTTATTTATATACCATGACCAAAACGAATCTAATCTTCAGTCCTAACGAAGTTAGGTTTAGTTTCGTTCAGTTTAAACGAAGGTTCGTTTGTCTTGAATATTTAAAGTGTCATGGCGGTTTATTCGTCAAGTCTCGGTGGAATACTGCTGTGTGCTTAGGTATAGTGCCTATGCCCTGTGTAATCCCCTTCCGAAATTGTTTTTCTTATTCTTAGAATCCCCACAATTCATCTTTATTTTAAAGAAATCATTTGTTATTCCTCTCCACAAAAAATATAGTAATGCGAGTGCTAACAACTATAGAGGAATCTCTAAGTTGTCAAAACTGTCATCGCAAATCTGTTTGATGAGGCAACATCTTTGTAAATCAGTTATTTATCCATGCCAACATGAATTTATTAGATGAAGATAAACGACAGCTAATCTTTTAAAGCTCTGTTATAAGGGGCTTCTTAAAAATTTGCAGATTCTGCTTGTTAGGAAACTTGACTTAATAGGTTTTCCTGTCGATTTTACTTATTGGATCTCAAGACATCTAAATGGCATGACGCAAAAGGCCCTTTTAAAAAATATCTTATCTAATGTTCTCAGGGTTAAATCTGGTGTCCCGCAATGGAGCCATCACGGTCCCTTATTGTTTACATTATTTATTAACAACCTGTCCAAAGTTCTGACCAACGCTATATGTATATATATGTACGCTGACGACTTTCAACTTTGCATGCTATATAAGGACGGTTCTCGCCAGTCGAACTTACAAAGAGATCTTAATAAATTTTAAACGTGATGTAGTGCAAGCTTATTAAACTTGAATGACTCTAAGTGTAAGGTGATGACATTGACAAGCTTGATACGCTGAACTGCTGCTCTCTGGAAAGAATCACTCTAGTTGATGATTTTGGTGTCCGCGTAGATCCTAAATTTGAGTTCACTAATCATATTTGAAGCATGGTGAATATAATCAGGGGTGTGCTTGGATTTTTTAAACGGAAGTCTTTATACATTTCGTTCGTCCTATAGAGTCCTGTAGAGTACGGAGCCGAGTCCCTAGTCAAAACACATCAGCATTACGTTCGGAATTAATTCTATTTTGGGTGCTCACGCTTTTTCATAGCTGATGCGCTTATGTCCTAGTTACATATTCCATTTGTATAGTCCCCTCTAGCGATCATCTATGCTAGAGTGCTCTTGGCATTCTTTATAGGCGATAAGACTATTTTGGGCATTCATGCATCTTATATATAAGTGTTGTTTACTTCTTACACCAGTTCTTACTGATAGGCGGCGAATCTAATTACATGTACTTTGACGAAGGGGTGAGTGGCACTTTTTATGAGTTGGTCGCATGTGATTTTAAATAGTTTTTAAATACAAAATAGTTTTTGACAAAGCCGCGCGTGGTTCTTAGAGTGTAGACAACAGTTCAACTTTTTAAACAAGCGCTGTTTGCGATACAATTTCGTTGGTGATTGTACTTCTAGCATTTAGGCTTTGTTGGTTATGTCGCAAGAATCTAAATCGTCCACTCTCTACCTTTTCATAGATATCCATAATGAATTATTTGCAAAGCTCATGACGTCTCAATAATCATCAAATGATTTGCATAATAACCTTTCGAACTAACGTTCTTGTTTGTATCAGGTCCTGTCATAATAGAAATTAATTGATTTATTCCTTAAATGACAAATCCTTTTAGTAATCAATAATATTACCTGTTACAGGATCTCTTTGATAATATTTATGCAATACCAGTCTTATCCTAGAAAATTAGTGGATATTGGAGAGCTTCATATGATCGGTATGTATCAGTAACGAACTGAAGATTATAATAATAAAAGACGCGTTGCTGTACATTCGCCGACCAGGATTCCAGCTACTCTGTCAACATCCGAAGCATTGAATCTATTATATGTTCTCCAACTGGTGTTCTGTCAGGATTGACACGTTGAAGTTTGGGCATACATATGTGCGCACATTTCCTAATGAGCAGCACAGACGACTGGCTCATTTTGAAATTTAAGTGCCAGACAATGCGGTAATTCCGTGTCCAAACACCGATGTAAATGCTAGATGTACCTGTGGGCCTTGTCTGCGCGTTTTATTCCGTTCTATTCTCCTTTGTCGATTTCTCGTGTTGTGATTGTGATTCATTTTCCTGATCATTTTGTCCTTTTCTATCTAGCACGACTCATGAAATGATTATTCGACGACTGATATGTACATACATGTAAATACATAAGCAATTGTGATCTTTTTATTTTTCGGAATCCTTTTCCGACAAATTAAAATAACCTACTGCACACATTAGCATTCATTTCATTTCATTTCTTTGACAGCCTTGTAAGCGGCTGCTCCTAACATAAGCCCTTCAAGAGCGTACAAAAAGTATTGATCCCAATATATAAGGGGTATAAAAATAGATTTTTCCCTACAAAAAATGCATGAAATTGGATCAGTTTCGGAAGAGTTTTAGGTCTTAAACTGTGGTATGAAAATTATATATACATATAAAAGATATCACCTGGAATTTACTTTTTTTTTTCTCCAAGCTGAAACATAATTGAGCCGCATTTGATTTTACTATTTGCGGCGAAACAACATGAAGAATCTAACAGCGCTAACAAAAAAGGCCACTTTATATAATGGCACTGATAACGCGGTACTAGTGGAAACTGGAAACGTTTGTAAGCGCATGGTGTTAACTTGACATACGCTCATGTGTAATCATATATAATCGATAAATGATAAAATATATTTATGTTGATGTACTTAACATAAATAAAGAATAAAGTGGAATATTGTTGATTCTGTCACGTAAATGTCTGGTCCTTTGTAATAAAACATAAAATGTGAAACATTGCAACAAAGTATTCAGTTAAAGTTTCACAGAGAAAAAATGTACTCAATTCATACAAAGGGTGTTGCCCAGAAAATTATGTATATGCATATGTAGCCATATATATGTACATACATTAAATAGACTTATTACAAGCAGTTTACGAAATTTTTAATAATCGCCTGTCAATTAAATTATTTTGTAAAGATTTCTAAGTTGTCATCTATTATAAAATTAAAACGAAATGGCGGCATCAAATCTAACTGGATCAGGAGTTGAAGGTGCAATTTCTGTTGAAGCCCCTCATCCTAACGCTGAAGTTATAAGAGGACAAATTTTTGAAGTGGGTCCCAGATATACAAAGCTAGCATACATTGGAGAAGGAGCTTATGGCATGGTTGTGTAAGTACCGTTCCCCATGTTCAATATCAGTAGATTTTTACATACATATGTACATATTCAGATGTGTATACATCAGAAATACAAACATTTGATAAGAAGTTGGTAACACTTAAAGCCCTTGCAGAAAGTTCAAAATGATTCGTAGTATATTCACACATAAATACATAAATACATATGTAAATTCATAAAAACATAAATACATACATATGTACACAATAAAATTGAGACTAATGATGATGGTTTAACATCGCGATAATTACAAATACGACTACAGTTCTTATTTTGACCGTTAAAAAGGATATAGATGCTATCACATATTCCTCGATCACCCGGTTAACTTCAAAACAAAGCGGAATGGGAATTTTCCCCCTGACTTTCTGCTAATTTAATTTGCAAGTCATATTGGTTTTGTTAGGCGTAGCTTCGCACATTAGGCACCATGTATTGTGTTACCCTCTTCATTGTGGGCCCGATCCGGTTGATTTTATAAATTTGTATACCGCGCCAAAGCCAAAAGATGTTTAACGGTCTCTTCCTCCTCACCTGTGCTTCTACAGAATTCGTTATATGGTAAAGACCTACCATTGCATAGAATACATTGCTAGAATTACATTTGAGTATGTAAGAAATAGAACTTAGGGGCTAGATACAAGAAAAAACGTAAATATTTTGTATATTGCATTACAAATGGCTATTACACAAAATTACAAATCACAAATTGTGCGCACTTTGTGCGTGTACCGGCAGAGGTTGTGCAGGGAAATATGGCAATGTCCTACTTTTTGTCAATGTATTTATATTAGTTTTATTATAATGGTTTTGTATATTTGTTGTATATCCATAGACATACCAAGGCATACCTGGCAAGCTCGTCTCCCGCATAGTTGCCTTCATAGTCTCGATGTCCAGAAACCAATGTCAGCCTAATAGATAACTAGTGGGCTATCTCATGAAGGAACCTGTGACAGTCTGCTATATGGGTATTCCCAAGATAGTTTTCCATTTATTTTTCAAATTCATTGAGCGGTATATAGAATATTTTAACAAACAAGAAAGCTGAGGTCGAGTGTCCTCGACTGCGAGATAATCGGTACCCAAAGCTTTGTGCATTAAGTTAAAAGACAGTTAAAAAAAAACACATTAAAGTTGCTCCTGTCCAGAACCAAATTTTGAGACTTGACTAACTAATTCCATACCATGGCTGTGTTATAAATTTTACTTAGGATTTTTACGATTTGTGCAGGCGGTAGCGGACGTAGCCAGTTTTTAAAAAAAACTTGATTTCCGTGCACAAGATAAGACTGTCGTCATTAAATGTTCTAGCAATTAGCTCTTCTAGTCTCTGAAAGCTTTTCATACGGAGAAACAAAAAGATTTATTTCACGTGCGCTGTAGTGCAGAAGAGAGCGATTTGACAAATTTTCGGCGATCGCTAAAGAATGTGATGATAGTATCTATCACTCTCCCCCTCTCTCTTCCAATATTTCATCAGATGCCGCAATTGGAACTGGGTTTCGTATACATACATACTGGGCTTATACATACGTTTATCATAGTATAACCTTAACCTTAACCTTAAATGTTAATAATTGTGTGTCGTACCACCAAAATGCTTTTATTAGGTTGCTCTCAATCTGTTTATTTAATTGCAAAGTTCTTATAATTCTAAAAAACTTACTTTGATCAATAATTCCGATAAGAACAACAAAATAATAATCAAGCTCCTATGCACACAATACACAGGTCTCAAAATATTTCATACAAATGACCAACAAGATTTAAGATCTGACTTGTTTGCTAACCTTGGAGCAGTTGTATGTGTTTCCGAATGGTTCGAGTCTTGCCTCATGCGATGGTTTTCAATTGTATCGTGCTGATTGTGACAGGCAAACCGGAGATATCTCAATTAATCTAAATAAGAAGTTAAAAGCAAAGTTAATTGGGAAAACTGATGTGAAAAGTAAAATAGATTATTTATTTGTTGAAGTTCTGCGATTGTCATACTAAATAGTGTTTCATTTAAACAATAAAAATTTACTTTTTCAGGTAAACAGAGAGACATGTATGTGAGAAAGGCACGTTACGATTGCATTGATTAGCGCACAAAGCTCGGCTTTTTTCAATGTCGTGTTTACTCGATTGCAGTTTTCTTTCTTGTAAACAACCCTGACAATATTTTTGTATATGACTAGGTATCAGTAGAAGTTTTCTCTAAACATTACCTTATTTTTATAACATATGATATTTTTATCGATAATACTTACCATCCGATTATTTGTAGGATCTTGAAAAATATTGATATATAATTTTTAATTTAATTTTTTTAGTTTAATCAAAGCTGTTCTATAGAATTGGGGCTCTTAACGGGAAAAGTAACTGACCTAATTCATTCTTCTTCACCCGGTGGTTTGGTACTGGTGTAAGTTATTTATTTTCGTCAAAAATCGTTTCAAATATTAACCTGATGCACAACGCATTGGGTATCGGGTATTTCACAGGCTTTGTACATACTGGAGCCGGTTGCCCATCTCAGAACGGCGTTCTTCTATTGCGCTCTCGGTTAACGTGCGAGAGTATATTTCGTGTATATATGCGAGAGTATATTTTGTCCACTTCCGCCTTCGAAAATCATGAAAAGTTATACATTATATAAGCTATATTCTTGATTTTAAAGTAAATGGATATGAAATAAATACATTTGTATGGACGTGCTCTAAAAATGTTAGTGAAATTTGATGATAAACATTGGAGTTATTAAAAAAAAAGTTTCATTGTACGCTGAGCTTCTGCAACTACATTTGCGCCAACATGTTGGTCAACATGTTCCTAACATCTGTCTTTTGGGTGTTGCCATACATGTTCCTAACCATATTTTTATTTATTTGTCAACATTTTCTTCTTTCTTTTTTTATTTAATTTGTTTATTACTTAACAAAACTATATGAATTGAGGTTTATACGCAGTTCCGTGTCATCCCCGCTAAATGGCGGCAAAAATTTCCTTCTCCACGCTTCGTAGCTCGGTCGTGATTAGCGCCACAAATTTTTTGAAGGCGCTTGCCCCCATTTTAAAAAACTATTCATTTGCAGTACCTATATATGATAATTGTTTAAATATAGTATTTAATAGTAATGACCAGATATAAATATATCACTTTGGAACAATTGTATTTAGGCAGCGCACGACGTGTGAAAAATATGCAAAAAATAGTATTTTTAGGTGCCTGTCTCCAAGAATGACAGTTTTGCGATTGAATATTTTTATAAAGTTTGTATGTTATATATATTGATTTATATATATGTATATTATTTTTATATTATATGTATTATAATAAAATTAAATTTCTTAGTAATATAAATTAAATAATATGAATGTTATTATTATATGTTATATATTTATATATATAATATACAAATATATACTATAGACTTAGATATTATATATTTGATTATTTATATATTATATATGTACATATAATGAAAATAATACATTTTTTGTATTTCATATGAAAATAAAAGTTTGCTAAATGATTATGAGCTATTCAAATTTGATTTTTTTTGCGCCCGTTATCGCAGTACTCCGTCATACATGACAATCCTCAGACATATCGCTCTCTATAATTGGTTATTGAAATAGTGAAATAAAAAAGTTCAGACGAGAAGGTCAGCCGAGGACGTAAACATATTAGGCCAAATCAGAGCAATGAGAGTAAGAGAGACCAAACGAACAGTTATGTTTGTGAGTAGATCGTAAAGGTAAAAATAGTCAACTGGTATTTGCAAACTGGTTCTAGATAAAGCTTTTTCAAAAGAATTACTCGGATTGAGTTTAAAAATAAAAGTTGTAAACTAACAAACTAAAAAAATTAAAAATACATAAAGAAACTTAATATCTCAATTCGAGACTCGACTAACCATATGAGGTGAGTGCAGCGAGATGGAGGTTGACTAATACTTATAATCGACTTGTAGAGTATATGTCCCAGTTTTCTCATATTTTCACTTCTGAAAAATCCTAACGGATTTTTATTTATCTTTTTTATCTATCTTTCTGTTAACTTCCAAAAACATTTGACAATATTATAATACCCCGCAAAGGTATAATAATCAAGAATGAAAGCTGGTAAGCCGAAGATTGTATTCCTTTGCAGTTGGCAACTTTATACAACCGCTTTAACGCATAGTCGCAAACACAATTCAGATAATCACATATAATGTCCGATTGCTCTTTTGGCAGTCATGTGATATTGTGAGTTTTTGATCCAAACAAACAAATTAAATTAAATTAAACAAAAATTCTCAGAGCGGCTGCGTGGAAAGATTCCCTATCCGAATGTGCCCCCGGAGAGGCCCGCAGAATCCCGTTCCCACAAGACTCCCCAGCGTATCAGCCCGGACCACCGGCCGACATTTATGATATAACGATACCAACGAACATTAAGGAGCTATAGAAATGGAAAAAGAGCCTGTGGGAATTTGTCTTCTCAGTCCCCACATTGTCGGCATTTATTGGAACCGCCTTTCCGCTATCCAGTCGTTACCAATGGATAATTCGGGTAGAGAAAATTTAATAGTTTTAAGTGATATAAAATAATTTTTTTTTGTAGTCAACGAAGTTCCTTAGACCGCTTGCTCGATATCTGCTTTGTCCCTGATCCGGAATACTCAATTTGGTTAGTTTAAAGAACCCGAAGATCCATATCATCCTACTTTCGCTGTAGCTATCGATATTGGGACTGCTTTACAGAATAATCAAGGTCGGCTATCCAAGAATGTCCACTGCGATCGCAGGGTGGAATTCAAAAAGCTGAATAATAATGTAATTGGTCCGGTCTATATATGAGCGCTGGCATGTCTGAGGCCATTGATATTTTTTACATTCCATGAATTTGTTTTATGCTGAATGTCTTCCGTTATACTATCCGTCAATCTGGGATAAACTTCCCTGGTTAGTAAAGGGGGGACTCGCCTCAAAACAAAAAAGTCCAGTGTCTGTGGATCCAGTGGATCGGTCTAATTTTGCCGTGCCTAAGCCGCAGTGTTATAAAACCTATTTAACTCATTCCACTGTTAATTTCTCGCAGATTCCAAAATAATTTTATAATTTTATTTGAAAATCCGATAGCAAACAATGATCGCTTATCTCTTTGCTCAGTTTTTTCAAAATATCTATTCTTTGTAAACCGATTTAAATGAGCCTTATTTATACATCATACTAATTTGGGTGTCTAGATCCTAAACTTGAGTTTATTGACCACATTTCGTTTAGAACCAGGGATACGCTTGTGTTTATTAAAAGGTGGTAGAAATAATTCGTTTACCCTTGTCTTATGAATACTTTATACATTTCGTTATTTTGTCTTAGCTTCGAATATGTAAAGTTACTCTTCTAAGTATTCTAGTAGCCTTCTAATTAATTTTCCTTTCTTAGCCAACCGTAGAACGATGTTTGTCGATGGTTATTTATAATGTAACAGGCAGAAAGAGGCACCTCCGACCCTATAAAGTATATATATTTTTGATCAGCGTCACCAGCCGAGTCGATTCAGCCATGTCCGTCTGTCCGTCCGTGTTGTTGATCAACATATTCCTAACAACATCTGTCCCGTTTGGGTCCTTCTCAACATGTAGCAAGAAACATTTTTCTTCATTTGTCAGCACTTCCCTCTGCCTTCGGTCCTGTTTAACTTCAGTTGTTAAAAAATTTCTCCTTATTTATCAAAAGATAATTTCACCCACAATGCTTTGGGTACCGGGTATCTCACAGTCGGCCACACTCAACTGTAGCTTTTTTACTTGTTATATTTAGATTTTTACATTTCGCTATACCATTACCTTTTATTTTTATGGCAGCTATATGCAATAGTTCTCGGATTTTTATAAAATGAAATCCGTATTTCTGAAATAATACAAAACACAATTTTTAAAATTAATGGAATATCTGGTATATTTTTTTTCTGATCCTTCCTATGATTGCTATATCATGTCTATATCCTATCATGCTATATCATTGATGCCCGTCTCGATTTATATACTACTTGCAATAGATAGAAGACTATGCTAAAAATTTTAACCCCATACCTCCAAAGCTGAGAGACTAATTTGCATAATAACGGACAGACAGACGGACACAGTATCTTTACTTTATGAACTCGGAGATGCTTCCTTGACTGCGTTGCAAACTTCGTCTGCAAAGACGAACAATGAACTCTTTCCACATGAATATTCGATGAAAAGCCATCTATCCATCATACTTTCTTACAGAGTAAACATCATAGCTTCCATTCCACTTCGTTCGTTTAGCTTATGTTTGTTAACTTTGGTACAATCGAATAATACAAGGAAAGCTATCAGACAATAAAGTTGTACATTCTTACAACAACAAGATTTGCTAGAATGTGAAAATAATTATTCGCTGTGTTCGACTATCACTGAATATTCATACACGTAAAACACCAATATCTAGCATTTTATTATTTCTTTCAGATCGGCCGATGACACAATAACCAACCAAAGGGTAGCTATAAAGAAAATTTCGCCATTTGAACATCAGACGTATTGTCAAAGAACTCTGAGAGAGATAACTATTTTGACAAGATTTAAACATGAAAATGTAATATCTTTATAATTATGTAATTAAATATGGAAAACCTTAAAGTTTTTAAATTTATAGATTATTGATATTCGAGACATCTTACGAGTAGATAGCATAGAACAAATGAGAGATGTTTATATCGTACAGTGCTTGATGGAGACTGATTTGTATAAACTACTCAAAACACAGGTAAGTTTTTACATTATAAAACTAATATGTTTCTATACTAAATATGAATATAAATATATCTGAGTGTCAACCAAAAATGTATATAAGAAAAGGAGACATCTCCGACCCTCTAAGAGATATATATTCTTTATCAGCATATCAGCTATAAAATTAAATTCGGTAAAAAGTAAATAGATATATAATAAATATGTTTTTGGGTACGTTCTTTAAAATGTGGTATATTTTTGATTCGGATGATAAACTTCGGAGCTATTAGAGAAGTCATTTGTAAGCTTCTATATTTTATCTGGCTCACACTCGCGTTAGATGGCACTAAACACGGTTTCGAGCTGGGGCTATCAAAAATTAATTGTTTATTATTTATTAATTTATTATTAGGGCAAACCAAGAATATATGTAACAGATAAACGGAGACTTCTCCGACCCCATAAAGTATATATATTCTTGATCAGCGTCACCAGTCGAGTCAATTTAGTCATGTCCGTCTGCCCATCTGATCAGATCTCAGAGACTACCAAAGAGCTACCAAATTTGGTGACAACATTCTAATCTGTTGCACGCAGATCAAGTTTGTTTTAGAACACTTACTTCCGTCCTCGAAAATCATAAAAAATTTTATCTAAGCTATAATTTGTGATTTTCGGTTTAAAGAAAATAGCTTAAACGAATAAATAGGCTTGTGCGGACGTTTTCTTAAAATGTGATTAATATCAGATAATAATCTTGGGAGTTATTAGGCATTTAAGGTGGAATTTTAAGATAGGGTCTAAAAGGCATAATACAAAGCTACGTATTGCCGACTGGGTCGAGGGTCGAACACTGTCGCAGGCACAATTTTTTCTTCTTTTATCTAAATAATAACCTAAATAAAGTAGTGGGAAAACATATAAAAAACTATTTTGGTTTTTGCTTGATTTGAACGCACGCCGATCTTGCAAAAACAACACGAACCTGTCATTCAGAACTTTAGGCCATACTCTATCTTACGTAATAGCTGCGATTGTCACATTATATAGCTTGAACATTTTTGGCTATAAGTATGCGCTTTTTTATTGCAATACAGTGGAACAAGTGTGTGTGTAAGGAATAAAACTTTGTTACTTTGCGCCAAACATTTTCATTCGTTTACTGCGAATTAACTAGTTTTTTTGCGTCTTTATATAATGTATAAAATGTTATAAATGTAAAAACATGTAATTAATAGAGCATTTTTTGTACTTCGCCGGGATTGGTCACGTATCTATCTTGCAAAAGCGAAGCGCATTGGCACTTATATCCCTGGACCATATCTAATTTTACATGTTGGGCCGCGAGTGTACGTTTCAAACACAATTGACAATAAAATGGCGACAAGACTGCAGAACAGATATAAATATTTTTGAATTAGCCAGCTTCCTCTGAACTGAAATTAAATGTATTAATATAATAAAAAATGAGAAAACTAAGCAAGCAAACGAAATAAAAATTATAAATATGGACTCGTCGGATTTTTGATTGGAATAGAGTTGCAAAAACCAAGTTTGAATGAACGGGATAGCAGATTGCATTGGTTTGTTTTAACCCGCGTCAAAACTTCATTAATTAACTGCGATCGATCGAGGGTGGATAGGTCGTCAAATTTTCGGAAACATAAATCGTTTTAAATTGTGTATTCCTGATTTTTTCATTCATTACATTTTTCAAGACCTGTGAGACCTTCGAAAACTTCTGAGTGTGTGCTTGCTTAATATTATTGTTGAATTTTTATTTTTGTTATTATTTTTCGGGGATCAATTAATTATAACTTAGTGCCAACCTATAATGTATGCAAAAGGTAGAAGCTTCTGGTACCGGGTATCTCACAGTCAAGCTTACTCTACTTGTTTTTATTTAATGTAATAATTTGTTAGTTCTAATAAAAAAGACATACATATAAAACTGGAGAAATAAGGTCTAAATAAAAAAAGAATTTTAAAATGATTTTATTGGTGTTTATTTCTATTTTCGTCTATAGTACACTACTATTAGGCAAATGTTTGTTAAATCATTTTCTTAATTTTTTAATTAAAATTTTGTAGTAAAATACATTAATCAAATAAATCAAGTATCATATCCCGGCTCCATTTAGTTTAGATTGGGTTTATACGGCCTCTGAAACTCTAGAACCATTCGGTGAAAAGGCTGATTCAACGTTGCTTCTGCGAGACTGACTTCCCAATTCTTCGGAGAAGGGGTTTCTAAGACTTTTCTTTGTTGAAGAGGAGGGCACTCTTTCACTCACATCACATAATGAGTCATTCATTCTATGCATTCTAGTTTCAATAACGTAATAAAATCATCACTGCATATCATCATAGTTTCTTGTTAATTATCGACACTTTTACACTCTTCCTGTTTTCTTAGTTTGTACGCGTAAAAGATATAGACTAACTTCTAATATGCGCTTTTATAATCCATAATTCTGAGGTTTTAGAAAAAAAAACTATATATTCATATTTATCATAGGCCCGGAACTAAGCATCATGTTGTTGGTATTGTTTTCTTAAACTTGCTATCTGTTACTTTTACTGGTACAGTGCAATTATTGTGTCTCGACGTTCTCCCTATCCTACTTACTGATTTGATATTAGGCCTTAACCGACGCTCTTATCGCGAACGTAAATACAAAGAGTTCTCAGAACCAACTTTTTATATCCGTTACCTATCGGGCACAAGTGTGTTATAACTAAGTGCCAACCAGGAATGTATGTAAAAGGCAGAAGAAGACATCTCCGACCCTATAAAGTATATATATTCTTATCACCGTTACCAGCCGAGACTATATAAACTGGAGCTACCAAATTTGTTCAAGTTGTTTGTTTTAAAATTATGCCACGCCCACATACACCCTTGAAAATTATAAAAAACGTCACCTAAGCTATACTGTCTTGAATTTCTGTTGGGGAAAACATATGAAATAAGGAATCCAATGCGGCAGTTAACTGAAAATTTGAGTATAAACTTTTTTTTACATAATTATAAATGTAAATAAATAAAAAATATAACAAATATATTTCGATTGTAGTCAATGCACAGCAGCATTAAATCTGATTGGTTCACGTCACTGTGACTATTACGAATTAAGTAACCAAGTAAAATAAACAAATAACATTATATACAAAAATATACAAATTTTACAGATTTAAAAAAAATGCAATTTTGATTACGGGCGTTGAGGGGAAGGAACCCTCGATTTTGCGTAAGCAGAGTGCTGCGTCGACGCAGACCACTTGGCTACTCCCATAGCTTTATCTTTTGCGGCGATTGTCTTAATAAATAGTTCTTCATTTTCATAATAAAAATGCGTTTTGTGCGCCTTTGTGCGTTTCCAACTATCTCCCTACTGTTATAATTTCGAACATATTAGTATTCATGAGTGATCCCTCGTCCCTAATGCTGTTAAGAACTGATTCAGCTATCGTATCCGATTCCGAGATAGCTGCAGCTCCTGCTACAAATGCTATGTCAATCATTGATGCGAATTTTACTTCCCATCATCCTACTTCAGCTGATTCTGATCCGTTGTCACCAGGCGTGACATTTTTGACTTAACCTTTTTTCATTTGATTTCAAGCGGTAAGGGATTGCAAACTTCGGCTTCCCGAAGTTGGCTTCCTGTCTTTATAAAATCTTGAAGAAAATGCATCCATTGAACATTTTTTTTAATGATATTTTTAAACTCTATACCAGAATTTGGCTTCAACGGGTTTAGATTATTTGAGTGTAAACTAGTTAGATAGATTTTTATTTTCGGCTCAAAATAAAACTTAACTTTAATTAACATTAGCTGTGCTAGAATTTTCGCCAATATTATTTTTATATCTTTATATAAAAATGATTATAAAAGTTTTCCCGCTTACCTTTATTCCCAAACCATGTACACCGCGCACAATTTATAAAAGAGAATCCTAATATATGACTTCTATCTTCGCCATTTAAATTTTATAAAATAAATTTCCGGCGTGGTCAGACTTAGAGATGCCTCATTCCTTTGGGAAAACTTATTTGATCATTTTCACTTAATATCATAGAAAAAAAACTAAAGTATGGTATTTAAGTCTCTATCCAAACCAATTTTAAAATCCTGATTTATATATATATATATATATATATATATATATATGTTCATATGTATTATTCAAATTCTAAGGGCCAATAAAAATAAATAAATGACCATAGATCTATCTTCTGAAAAATATCAAAGTCCTTGGAAAATCCTTGCGCGTGGTGTACATGAATCGCAAAAGAAAAAGAGTTGCTTTAAAATTTTATAACTTCAGAAATAATCTTAATAATAATTGGTAAGTGCTTAAAATATTCTATTACGTGTTACAAATTTTAAGATAATTAAAAAAATTTAAATACAAGGTACTGTATTAATTTGAATTAAACACTCAAATGATAGCTATTAGACGTAGTCGACCAAATAAGAAGAAACATTACTGGAGGTTAATATAAAATTTGAATTTAAAAACACAAAGGTTTTTACCGGTTTTGTCAATAAATTAACAGATTGTCAAATAAATTAACCGATCGCTTCTATGGAAGCTATATGGTACAGTCACCCGATTTTTATTAAATGCAATACCTAATTTTCAAATCGTAAAAATAATTATATCTCGGGATATATGCGTATAGGTTTAGAAACATCGTAGTTATGTCAATTGTGTAAAACTTCTGCATCTACATTTGTGATGTCAGCACCGAATATATCGGCGGTTTTTATAGAAATATATTAATTTTGCCATATAGGGAATACCCAAAATGTGTTTATGCTTGGTAAAGAAGAGTTTGCATCAACGCCATTTCAAAAGAAAATAAGCCAACAGTAAAATGTAAAAAATGTATTACAACTTAATGCCAACCGAGATACATACAAAAGCATGCTGCGTTGCATGTTGACGAAATAGTTCTTTTTTTCGATTTTCGATTTTTTATTTTAATTTTTAGGTTCTTTTGTATTATTAAATTTATATATAACATTTATATTTTATATTTCACATAATTATAATTGTATTTAAATCAAAAATGTAACAAATATATTTCGATTGTAGTCAATGCACAGCTGCAGCAAATTGGCTCACGTCAATGAGAATTTGTCACGTCAATTACGAATTAAATATACAAGTAAATCAATTAATTAATTTATATAAAAAAGTTAAAAATATATAGATTAAAAAAAAATTTGATTTCGGAAATTGCGGGGGCCCTCGATTTTGGGTAAGCAGAGTGCTGATGTATTACAGGGATACATTTTTAATATTAATTTGTTTAATATTATTTAATAAATGATATAAAAGTTGGCGTTGATGTAAAAATTTGTAACATTTTGGGGTCTTTCCGAAAAGGTTATTCCTTACAATGTTTTCAGGTTGCAGTTGTTCTAGCTCCATTGTCCACTCTTCTTGTCTAAGGTTCTGGGCTACAATTTAATATTATGTGTTTTAATACTTTTTATGTGGTTTAAATACTTTTCTGGGAATTACTTTAATAAAAAATAATTATCAAAATTCATGATTGCAGTGCAGTTTATTTTAAAGAAAACTATTATTCGCATTATATTTTTAAATAAAAGGTTTAAAAAAATGTACAAATTAATACAAGTAGGAATATATATATATATTTATCGGTGATTTTGGACTTAGCAACCTAGATTTTAGCGTTTTCAATATGAGTTTCTGACATTTCGCTCCAATCTTAATGCTTTCCATGTTAATCTGCTGTCGATAGGCATATTTTAATATATATATG
>VNKC01001710.1:0-14145 GCA_008042775.1 Drosophila pectinifera | reverse complement strand
GGTTATTCTTAATTTAGCTTTGTCCAAAAATTAGGACATAAAAATGACGACTTAAGGACCCAAAAATCCGCATACTTGCGGTCTTCTGGAGAGCATATTTTGGCCAACAATGGAATGACAGCCAAAAGCCATATATATTCCGAATCGGCGTTAAAATTCCAATTATTTAACAATAAAATACCTAGAAAAATGAGAAATAAAATTTTTGCCAATTTTTCAAAAAATGATAAGGGGTTACATCATTAAAATTGTCAAAAATTGACAAAATATTTATTTCTTTTAATTTCTAAACTCAATATGCAGATTAATTAACCAACTAAAAACTACCACAGAAAAGCTTTCCGAATTGAAATTAAGGCGGTTTTGGCAAAGTTATGGATATTTTTAGCTCCGACTTCTCCAAAAAATTATGGTATTAAAATGTCTTCTGGAGAGCATATTTTGGCCAACAATGGAATGACAGCCAAAAGCCATATATATTCCGAATCGCTGTTTTCAAAGCTGGTTTGGCCATATTATGGCTATTCTTAATTTAGCTTTGTCCAAAAATTAGAACATAGAAATGATTTAAGAACCCAAAAATCCGCATACTTGCGGTCTTCTGGAGAGCATAATTTTGCCAAAAATGGAATGACAGCCAAATGCCGTTTATATTCCGTATCGCCGTTAAAATCTTAATTATTTAATAATAAAATTAATAAAATATTGAATAAAAAATTTTTCGTCGATTTTTCAAAATTTTGTAAGGGGTTACATCATTAAAATTTTCAAAAATTGAATAAAATTTTATTTTCTTGAATTTTAAAAGTCGGTACGCAGATCAATTAACCATATAAAATCTAACACAGAAAGGCTTTCCGATTTGAAATTAGGGCTGTATTGGCCAAGTTATGGTTATTTATAAATATGATTTTTCCAAAAATTAGAAAAGCAGAGGCGGTAGGCGGTATTGCGTTTTGAAAGCGACCGCTTTTAATGCAATTTGTGCGAATTGGGCGCGTTTCCAACGCGTTCCGAGAACGACTTTACTGGCATAAATTTGCAATGTAAAAGGTCTGATTTTTGAAGGAGGGAAAGCGGGGAACGTTTGATGGGAAAGGAATATGGGCATAGCCTGTTATACCTAATTGTTGCCTGTCCTTCCTCTCTCGGACTCTCTTTTCTCTCGGCTTCTCCCCATTTTCATCCTGCACTTGAAATAAATTTGGATTTATATATATACATTTAAATAAAATTTGTTTTCTATCTTTTAAATCTTTGTGGTATAACGATTTCTGATCCCTTTCAGTATCGCGTTTGCTGGTTTTTTTGCATGGTTTCTATCAGTTTTTGGGCTAAAGCCCGTTAGGAATTCTGGTGCAAGAGTCCATGTGTAGTTTACAATTATTTTATTTTAAATAACTAAAAATATTAATGGATAGGTTTCCATCAGTTTTTCAGCTAGAATCCTTTAGGAGTTCTAGTGAATAGTGTGTGCGTTGGACTTTGTTCCACACTAGATATATTTCAAATAACTTAACATATTTAAGGATATGTAAATTATATAAAAATATAATATAATATTTATAATACATAATATAATACATATATATATATATTAGAATTTAAGTTCTAATCTCACTGCCCAACTTAGTCCGATTTGTGCAGTGTGCTATGTGCCGTGCCCTTCAGGATTGCATGGATTTTGGACAGCTATTCTTGGTAGGTGGGCGAGAAAGGAGGCGGGGCTGGGGGACGCTGTTGCTTTAAATGCTGTTCGAAAACGGATTGCGAATGCCGCCTGCATTTGTGTTGCCTCGGTTATTGTGTTGTTGTTTTTGTTACTGCTCTTGTATCCCTTGTTGGGCAACACGTGCAATTTTCTGGCTGGTTATATGCACTCGGCCAAGTGTTGGCAACGTGTTTCGGCCATTCGAGCGTCGGCATCTGCAACATCTATCGATGTGGAGGTTGTGTATGCGATTGCATGTGTCTATCTGTGCGTCTCGTGTTGCGTTTTATTCCAATTACCAATCAGAATTGGATTTACGCTTTAAGGCCCCGGGATGGTATGTCCTGGCTATAAATACACAAAAAATGCTGGTAATTTTAGAGAAAATGGTAATAAGGTGGAGTGTAAACGCTCTGAAAGTAAGATTTTAGATACATGCTCTTTTGAAAATATTATATTATTATATTTAAGCCAATCTTTTTGTGGTCTTCAAGCAACAACTAGCTCACTTTGAACTCTTAGCTGCAACCTGCTCCAGAAATCAGCTCATACAAACAGCTAAAAAGACACGTGCTTGCCACAGGTTTATGGCTCTCTACTCCCTCGCTTGTGATCCCACTCACCTAATGACCCATCCCAGACAAACTGCAACTGGGTAACCACATCATAAACTGGTCCATGCCACCCCACACTCCCATATCGCCACCGTATTTGCAGTGGTACTTGAATGTGTGTCTTTAAAAGACCGCAAAGCCACAATTCACACTCTTGGCCAACTTTCACATTTGCCGTGCTCTCCCTCGCCCCTCTCCGTTCTGGCGTGCGAATAACTTCCCAGACTTTCCAGCTCCAGAGAGGAGCCCCACTTACTTGGCCATTGAAGTGCAATTAGCTGTCTGCTAATTACATAGTCCAGCCGGAAGCGAGGGCTCTGACCAAGACACGATGCCAGGCCACGCCCAAGTTCCCAGCTCCCAGTTCCCAGTTCCCAATACCCAGCTCCACGGCATTGTGACTCCTGTATTCTGGGAGACTCGTATATTTTGCACTTCACACGGAGCTCTCATAATGAAATTATGAAGCCAACGTGCACCAATTTCATACTGCGGCTGGCACTCTTCCCCAGCTTTCCACTTTCCCACTGCCTCAGCCGCCGCTAGCTGCTGCTGCTTCTGCTGCTGCTGCTGAACTTTCCTAATTGAGTTTCATGCGGCCAGGACGGGACAGGATAGTAAACCATGCCGGGACTGCAGTCGCGTTTAATTGCATTGGCAAGGAGCGAGGTCCTCAAAAGCCAACGCCAGAAGCTGAGCAACCGCCGCCAGGTTGACAATGAACATGGCCAAGAGGGGAGCCGCCAGATGGGGTTGTGTAATGGGAAAGGAAGGACGCCGCGACAAGTGTTGCCTACTTTAGCGCGTCTCGCTCGGCGGACAGTCAATGAGGGCATAAACAAGCCAGAACAAAGCCAGGAAGATGGAGGAACCCCCTACGTCTCAGTAGTAACTCAGCAACAGAGCACACTGGGGGAAAATAGAGTGATTAATTAATCAACTCATTATCTGCTTGATTATATTTTTAATAGGAATGTTTAATTCATTTGGATACTAAGCAGATATCATTTATTTACTAATTCTATATTTATGAACTCTACATTTATTATAATCCATTTCCACAACATGCCTCAATAGGAAAGCAACTTAAAGAATTACGCTTTAAGAAACCTCCCTAAAAAATCGTTTCCTTCCCTCACTTAGACTAGTTGCACTCGAGCCTCAATATCCTTGATCTCAGATTGTTATTTTCTCACTGGAAGCCCCGAGCTCCTTCGTAAGAACTCCGGGAAACCCGCTGAAATTTATGGCCCAGCCAAAGAACAGTTAGTTGGCCATTTTTGGCTGCTGGGCCAGAGCTCGAGGAGCTCGAGGTGGAGTTGGCGAAAAGCTTTTAAACATTTCAACATTTCTCACTGCCGCTTAATGACTGCCGGGCAGGACATTAAACGCTTGTTGGCCGCATTAGGATTTCCGTAATGCAGTTGGCAAAAGGCGAGGAGCACTTTGCCACCATCCAAAACCGCCCTCTCCCCTCCTACCACTTCGCATCAAGCTGGATGGAAGCAAGTTGCAGCTGCGAATTCGCTCTGAAGAGCTTTTCATTCGCAAGTGTTGCCCGAAAGTATGCAACGAGTTGCGCCAACAATGAAATTTGACTGGCGAAACTCCCAAGGACGACGCCATACCACCACCCAACCCGCAGGAGTGGGCGGCGTCGAGAAACGCTAAGAGCCCTGGCCACAGCATCCGATTGAGCAGCACGGCGATAATAGAGACATCTGCTCAACAATTTTAAGCTCATCCGGAGCGGAGCCGGGGGTTTATTTAATGAGAAGCTTTCGCAAAAGGATGAGAAAATTGTGGCAACACCAGGGAAGTTGCAGGTAATGCAAATGCCAAGTTCAGGTTTGGCTGGAGAAAATGGAATTTTAGATGTTGCACAGCAGGATTGTAGATAAGATTCAAGTTGGCTGAGTTGTAGAAATCAGATTATTGATGATGGTTCACAGGGTAATAGCTTCAAATATTTAAGCTTTAATCTGTAGTCGACTTGCAAGCATTTTAAAGATTAATTGTGAAGTATATATTAGTTTCACTGGTAACTACAATTATATTAACAGCAACGACAAGAGAGTTGGACAATTCTTTTCATATTTCCAAACTTACATTTCTTATTTACACATTATTATTGTTATACAAGTATTTACTTTTTTATTAAAGAAAATATTTTCCATACAATTACATTTTTTAAATCCTGCTACCAAATACCTCGCCGAGTTCGCATTCCAATCTGCTTTAACTGCAAATATTCATATGGCTAATTGGTGTTTATCGAATGTAAAATGTTCGTTACTAGGGAAAATGGCGCGGGGTCGCTTGAAGTTAACTTAATTGGCTGTCATTAGTTGGCATTACTGAAGTGCGGCTTTTAGACGTGCCTTATCTGTGGGCTCCCCCCGTCCTCGGTATTATCCTGTACAGTTATACATTAATTAAACCCTACATTCAGCCAGAAACAGTCACACACACCCTCATCGTGCATTACGAATTGAGTGGCCGCCTTTAATTCCGTTTCCATATTCGCCATTGCTTTGGCTTTGCACCTTTTTTCCCTCTCCGGCTCCAGCTGCTCCTCCTCGTCGCCGACGTTCTCCTTTACATTGCAACTGCCAAGTGTCTGCCACTTCACCACTAACGAATTAAAAGAAAAGAGGAAGCACTGAGCGAGAATTAGAGCGGGAGTCCTGCGAATGCAAAACACACACAGAACCCGCAAAAATATTAACAAACAAGGCTAAAGAAAATTGGCATTGGATACCGATACTCTGTATACCTTAAGAGGTGTTGTACAAATTAAAAAAAATCTTAAAGCCAAGTTCGAATTTCGCGAAAGTGTACATTTTTTGTCAATAATATTTGTATAGATGTACCAAGAGTAGAAGCGTTATAGTATTACATATTATGAAAGCCAGAACATCGATTTCTGAAGGAATTTGAATCATTTTTCAATAACGATATCCATTTAATATATTTTCAACAAAAAAAGAATGCAGTTAAATAGACTAATATCTTCTTTAACTAGATATTTTGGGAACTCTTCTTCCTCACAGTTATTATACCTCTTAGTGAGGGTATAAAGACACGTCAAAAAGCGCTATTATTTTACCTTCGCTTCATACATATACTACATATTATAAAAATGTTTTTATTGTTGCATTTGCTTGTTTTTCTTCTCGTTCTTTTTTGTTGTTATTTGTATTATTATTTGTTTACGCGCTTGCATAACTTCCAGCGAGAAGCGAACTGAACCCAGGCAAAGACGAAACAAATGCTGTTTGCCTTATTATTGCAGTGGAATGGCCACGGGGGCAGAGCAAAGGGGGTGGAAGTGGCCGCCGGGGGCTTGGGGGGGGGCTCGAGGGGCCTGGAGGTGTATGTTATTGCAACAGTAAACACACAAAGCAAACAATAACAAAGACATAAAAGTTGAAATTAAAGTAAAACTGGCGAGGTAAAAATGTGTTTCTGCTTGTTAGTCCGACAAACCGGAAGTGAATCGTGTGCACAGATCCAGCATTTGTTAACAACTTTGTGCTTTGTTTATAGCTCTTTTGTTGGGCACCTTACCTTGGCCAAAATGAGAAACAAGGCATTTATCCATCCCACCCACAATTATTTACTCCACTCA
The DNA here is from genome assembly GCA_008042775.1 of Drosophila pectinifera. NCBI lineage: Eukaryota > Metazoa > Arthropoda > Insecta > Diptera > Drosophilidae > Drosophila > Drosophila pectinifera. The sequence goes on along the minus strand of VNKC01001710.1, from coordinate 8,189 downwards.
TCGGTCAATAATTGGTACATACCCCCTATTTGTGGTGGATAAATATCAATTTACTAAGCATCTAAATTGAATTTAGAAATCTCTGAATTCCAGCATAAATCCCCACTCGAAAGTCAGACAACATAATTGCCAGTCGAGAGATATTTGAGAGGCCTCCGGAACGGAGCAGAGTGGAGTGGACGTCGAGGGCATCCTGCTGGGCCCATTAAAAGGGCCGTTAGTTTTCAATTTTCCCCGGACGGGAATTTGATGCGCTCATTAGCATCGAGTGACCCTTGGCCAGACGCCTCCACGCAGCTGCCAGACAAGGATACCGAGGATGCGATACGGGCTCCATTTTGCGTCGAACCAAAGGGACTGCATCAACCGATAATTATTTGGAATTTTCAAACAATAGGGAAACCTTTCCGCTTGGAGTTGTAAATTTCGGAATATTGTTTGGACAGTTTACCTCGTCAACGATACTAATTGATTCCACAAATTGATTTACTTTAACAGCGAAAATATTTTTAAAATTCGTTTAATATCTGAGCACGTACTCGAATATTATATATTGAGTAAAGCCATATTAAACCGAAAGTGTGGTCAGTCGGCATTTAATTTCATATTAATTAAATTGTAAATGTGTTGGGCTTGCGTACAACCACTCGAGTTTTCTGATCATTTTATTTAACGCAACTCTTAAAAACAAAATAAAATGCTGAGGCAGGGCTGAAATTAAAGCTTCCTGCCCTCTCTCTACTATAAACTCCCAATCATAAACACACACACTCCGGCGGTCGGCACTAAACAAATAGCAATAAAAGCAGAAAAATAATCAGGCTTGCGGAGCCAGGCTCCTCCAACTCGGGGCGCTGCTTCTGTTGCGGTTGGATGACTCCGACTCCGAGCTCGCCGGGAGTGCCCTTCAGGCGTGTGTTGTGGTCCCCGCGCCGAAAAGTTTGGCACTAAACAGAAATTACCCATACGCCGCGTGGGCCGATGATTGAGATGGGCGCGGAGAACGCGCTCCGTTGAGGTGTGTGTGCTCCGATGCTTTATATGCACATAAATCTGCAACTTCTGGAGCATAAATAAGCTGTCCATTTTGCAGGGAAGAGGGGTGGAGAAAGCGGAAGCTAACTGAGGCTACGGTTAGTCGGCCAACTAAATAAATTTAGTGGAGGTTGCGACCTGTTTCCCACTTTAAAATGCATTTGCAACCGATAAAACATGTTTTTCTCCAGCACAGACAGAAATAATTTGCCATATTTCGGTTTGAAAATCCAATTAAAGCATAGGAAATTAATCGATTTTGATCTCTAACTCTAAAATAGCAATTGTTTATTATTTATTTAATGTGAAATACTGTTAGATTGAGCTCAATTAAATAAATTGTATATTATTTTATGTAATTTCAGGCTTTTAACCAAGCAGAGATAGAGAGATGCCACCCACCGAACTGAGGAGACTGGCCCTAGCCGCTGTTGTTGCAATCTTCAGCCTGGCACTTGGCGGCGGCGGAGGAGTCCTGGGCGAGATCTCGTCCAGCTGCGGACCCAACTTCCCGGCAGCGTGCAGTTGCGGCAAGGAGATGTATGAGAGCGAGATGCAATACGTGGTGAACTGCACGAATGCCGGACTGCGCAACACTAGCGTCCTGGAGTTCATGCCCGAGCAGGTGGAGGTGCTGATCTTCACCGGCAACCGCATCGCCGAGCTGCCATGGAACGTGTTCGGCACCATCAACAACTACAAGCAGCTGCGCATCGTGGACATGAGCAACAACCACATTCGCGAGATCCGTGGCAAGAGCTACCACCATGTGCCGCGAGTGGAGCGCCTGATCCTGAACCACAACAATTTGAGCATCTCGCGGTACGACGACGAGGTCAATCACCACCATCCGCGGGTCTTCTCGAACTTTGTGAACCTGCAGAGCCTGCACCTCACCGACGCCTTCGAGGACAATAGCTCGCCGCAGCTGAGCGAGGACCTGCACGACATCTTTGTGAACAGCCAGCTGGTGAAGCTGCAGAAGCTCCATCTGGAGCAGAACGAGATCACGCACTTCAAGGACCGCAACGTCTTTTGCGACCTGCCCTCGCTGCGCGACCTCCATCTGGGCGACAACGAGCTGCGCGACCTCAACTTCGATGTCCGCTGCCTGAACAATCTGCGCTTCCTCGACCTCGAGCGCAACAAGTTCAGCTTCGTGAAGCCCACCGACCTGCGCCTACTCAACGAGCTAGAGGATCGCCGGAACCGCACGGCCAACCTGATCGTGGACTTCAACCTCAATCCCTTCGTCTGCGACTGCCGCATCGCCCCCTTCCGCACGTGGATCCCTCTCACCCGGGTGACTGTCCGCAACAAGGACAGCCTCATGTGCTTCCACTCGCCGGGCCGCGTGGACGCCTCGCCCGCCCACCTGCTGCAGCTGGACATGGGCCAGTGTGCGGACGCCATTGCTGCCGCCGCCACCATCCTGAACGCCGCCGAGGACGAGCAGCGCTATGGCGGAGCGGAAGCGTCGCCGCATGCTCAGGCACACCTCAACGGACACACGGCCACGCTGATCTTCCTGCTGATCGTCCTCAGCATGATCCTGCTCGGCCTGCTGGTGGCGCTCGTCTACGTCAGTCGCGACAAGTTGAAGTACATGATCACGCCGGTGTTCGACAATGTGGCCAAGAAGGTGCAGTACACATCGATCAAGGACGAGGACTGCCCGGAGGTGCATGTCTAGGGAGAGTGCAGCAAGGCTTCATCCACAATATCATCATCCAGACAGACTAGGAAAAGAGAGGGAAAGGGCAGGGTTTCCGCTTAAAATTATATTTTTACAAAGTCCTTAAGACATTAATCCGACCAAGGATGCATATAATCCTATGTTTTATAATCTAAAAAAGGCTTCAGCTTAATTTTAGTTATGTAGCTGGAACATAGAAACGTTTAATTGAATTTTGAATCTTTAAATAGAATCGGAAACCGGGCCTTTAATCTCAGTTTCGTTTTTGCCATTCGCGTTACGCAAAACGTGTGCCATTCACAGCGGAAAGAAAGTGGAAGAGAAAAGAGAAAGGGAAGGAGGAAACAATTGGATCATAACAATGCTATAGTCCCAACCCGAATCAGGACTCCAGCCTCCTTGTTTCGTAGTACTTAAGCCAATTGTTGCATTTAATAGCTGAGATGGAATGCGACCACAAAACTTACACACACAATTTCGTTAGTTTTAGCGGTTTTCTAACCTAACCTTAAGTCAAGTTATGCGTTCTATGATTTCCACACGAAGGAATCGTGCGAGGAGAAAAGGAGAGAACACACACACATATATAGTGACATATATATACATATATATAGAAACAGACACATATATATACATGCATATATCGTAACAAACACTTTAGTGTTATCTGTGATTTAAGTTTAGTAGCTTTACTTTGTTGAAACTCTGCGAAAACGAATATTTGAAATTGCGACTAAAATCGGAAATGAACAAACAAACTTCAACTTCAACTCTTTTTATATAGCATTAAACAGATAATTCTACCCTTAATCGATATGTAATGTAAAATGTTTCGATGCTTAATATGTTATTAATCAATTAATTTGTCAATTATAACTATAGCTATACGATTTTCCCCTTGATTTTACCACCATTAACAAGCATTTTTTATAAATAAACTTTTGAGAAATGAACGCTGATTGATTTGGTTTTTACACGAGGTTTAATGGTTTGTATTTAAAAATAACTTTAAATAACGTTAGTTTCAATTTGAATTTCGATATATTAGGCTATCGCTATGCATAAAACTGGGCAGCACTGGCGGAACCGGTGGCGATAAATATTTTTCAACGTCATTGTTTCACACCTTTTTATTATTTAGGGTATCCACTATATGAATAAAGCGACTAAATATATCGGTGATATTTATATAGAGATTCAGTCATTTAGTTTTATTTTATTTGAATTTAAGACTTACATTTCTTTTTACTTGACATGAAAATAGGAACAGTGCTGCCAACCCCTACCAAATAGTTTGTGCCTAACGCTTAGTCCCATTAAATAAATTTAAAATTGTAGAATTGTATTTGTTTATTTGCATATTATTGCACATGTGTGTGTGAGTGTAAGCGCCCTAAACAAATTCTTATTTGCTTATAGACAATACGCTGGTCTAATCGGATTTCAGTGCCATTATGCAACGTCACTCCAGCATATAACTTAAACAATTGCATTTAACAAGTGATATTTTAGCTTAATAATTAGAATCAGACACCCAGACAGGCCAACAACAAAGTGCGTGCGCTTATCTGCGCATTAAATCTACAAGCCGCGATAAGAGAAAAGGGAAAGATTCCGCCACTAAGGTCAGTTTATTTTTTGCAGATGCTCCGGAACTGCCGCCGCCTCCTTGCCACGAAAAACCTCCGGGATCAGCTCCAGTTTCAAGTCCAGCGCCACCAACAGACCGCCGCCATCAGCAGCATGGATAAGTTCGATCTACCCAAGCGATTGCAGGGCAGCACGCCCAGCGTCTGGAACGAGTACATCGCTCTGGCCATGCAGTACAAGCCGCTGAATCTGGGACAGGGATTTCCCGATGACGCCGCCCCCGAGTACGTGACCCATGCGCTGGCGGACATTGCCAAGGATGAGAATCCGCTCCTGCATCAGTATACAAGTGGCTACGGACACGTTCGTCTGGTCCAGGCGCTCTCCAAGCTGTACAGTGGTCTCGTCGACAAAGAACTGAATCCCCTTACCGACATCCTCATCACCTCGGGCGCTTACGAGGCTTTGTACTCCACCATCATGGGGCACGTAGACGTGGGCGACGAGGTGATCATCATTGAACCCTTTTTCGATTGCTACGAGCCCATGGTTAAGATGGCCGGCGGAGTGCCCCGCTTCATTCCCCTGAAACTGGTAAGGAAACTGAAGGGAAATCCGGTTTGGTTACCCGCGTTACACATTTTCTCCACTTCCAGCGCAAGACGGCGGCGGGAGGACCGATTAGCTCGGCGGATTGGGTGTTGGACGATTCCGAATTCGAGAGCCTGTTCAACTCAAAGACCAAGATGATCATCCTGAATACCCCGCACAATCCCATCGGCAAGGTCTTCAACCGAAAGGAGCTGGAGCGAATTGCAGAGCTATGCCGCAAGTGGAACGTACTGTGCGTCTCGGACGAGGTGTATGAGTGGCTGGTCTTCGACGGGGCGGAGCACATTCGCATCTGCACCTTGCCCGGCATGTGGGATCGCACCATCACGCTGGGCTCGGCGGGCAAGACATTTTCGGTCACCGGGTGGAAGATCGGCTGGGCCTATGGACCCGCCCAGCTCATCCGTAACCTGCAGATGGTCCACCAGAACTCCGTGTACACCTGTCCCACGCCTCTGCAGGAGGGCGTGGCGCGCAGCTTCGAGGTGGAGCTGGCCCGCCTCGGCCAGCCGGAGAGCTACTTTCTTAGCCTACCGCGCGAGCTGAAGCAGAAGCGCGACTTTATGGCCAAGTTCCTGTCCGACGCCGGCATGCGACCCACCATTCCCGAGGGCGGCTACTTTATGCTGGCCGACTGGTCGCCGCTGGCGGCCAAGGTGGACCTCAGCTCGGAGCCGGACAAGCATCGCGACTACAAGTTCACCAAGTGGATGACCAAGAACATGGGCCTGCAGGGCATCCCGCCCAGCGCCTTCTACAGCGAGCCCAACAAGCCGCTGGGCGAGGACTTTGTCCGCTACTGCTTCATCAAGAAGCAGGAGAACCTGGACAAGGCGGCCGAGCTGCTCGGCAAGTGGAAATAGTTACCGGAAAATAAACGAATTTGTTGCAATTTCCTGTTTGCCGATTGTTGTTTACCCCTAACCTGGACGTTACGTAACCAAGAGGGAAACAACACATCGCTGGTGTGGTAGCCTTACTCCAATCTCCGTTTATTATCAATCCAACAACATGTTCATCCGCACCATACATTTGGATGGGTGTAGCTAGTGTGTGTCTGCAGTGTGTGGCGTGTAGAGTGTGTTCCTCAGTTTTTAAATTAGACTAAGAGGCAGCGATCGCTCTCCGCTTAGACATCATACACGGACTTGAGGGCCAGCTCGGGCTTGTCGTAGCCCAACTCCTCGAGGGTCGGCACGCCCAACTCCTGCAGCGTGGGAGTGATCTTCTCCAGCAAGTAGGGGTAGAGGGTGGCCTTCTGGTCGCCGCACTTGTCCTTGCAGCCCTCCAGCCACCTGATAGCCAGGGCGATGTCGTTGACGCGACGAGTAGCGCGCAGGCCAGCTTCGATGATCTTAGGGCTGGGCACCAGATCCATGCCCAGCAGATCGTTCATGCCCTTGCGGATCTCCCAGCCGTCGATGCCCTCGCGGCTGAAGTACTTCTCGTAGCGCTTGTCGAACTCCTCCGCAGACTCCTCGGTGCCGTGCAGGCAGCGGACGGCGGCCACGCGCGACGAGGTCGAGACTAGGGTGCTCCGCATGGCGCTCGCCAGGTTACGTGCGGTGATGCTCAACATGTTCGCTAACAACAGGAAAAAGTTGTTTAATTGCAAAAATTTGGTTAAGTAACAGCTCGAACTCACTTTCTGATTTTTCACACGGGTATGACAGATTGAGGGGTGACACTGACACTCAGGGCTGGGTCACTTTTCTAGAAGTCAGTGTGTCCGCCGCTCAGAAAAGTTCTTAGAGTTTCACTCTTTTTGTTATTGAAGTGATTTAAATGAACAAAACAGTCAACAAATATGAAATTACATTTGTATACTATTTAAATAATTTGAAAATACAGGGAATTAGTTTTGCAATAAATTGTATAGCTGGTATTTATATAAACTTATTATAGTTGTATTTATTTATAGGCCGAATGGTATTTTTATCGATAACGCTGCGCGGTCACACTGCCAGTTTCCCGCCTAAAACACACAGCAAAAAAATAAGCAATTTCTTAAAACAAGGAAAATAAGCTGTTTCAATGTCCGAATAGCCTTGAAAGAACTTCACATGGTAACATATATGTTAAAATGTTACTTTGGCAGTACAAATTTATTAAATTAATGATTTTAGGAAACAGGGGCGCAGAAGGCAGCAGAAAGCCGAATAACTCAGTGCACACATATATAATAAAAGTTTATAACAGTTATTGAGCGACTCTCTTGTCAATGACGTCACCGCTCAGAACAGTACATCGTCGCTCTACTGCTTGCTGTTAGCCTGTTACTCGAAACGGGAATAGCAGCAATTGCAGTTGTTGTAAACATGTTTTTGTAAAATGGTTATTATAAATGGTTGTTGTTGTAGGCACATTTCTGTGTACGTCAAATTAGCGCCGCATAATTAGCGTCGAACCGGAACGATGGGATATGGAACACGGAGGGGGTTTTTTACTTTGAACTTATTTCGCAAGCAAGCAACAAATTCGGAAAAAATAAAGTACCTACGTATTAAGAATTGAATTTACTTATGTTTTATTTTGAGTTTGCACAAATTTAAGATGTACAAGTGGCTTAAATATCCATTTGAAAAACCACACACCTCGACTCAAAAATGCGAGTATTTGATGTATTCTGGAGAGCATATTATGGCCAAAAATGATATGATAGCCAAATGCCATATATATTCCGATTCGCCGTTAAAATTCCAATTATTTAACAATCAAATACCTAGAAAAATTAGAAATAAAATTTTGGCCAATTTTTCAAAAAATGATAAGGGGTTACATCATTAAAATTGTCAAAAATTGACAAAAAATTTATTTCTTTTAATTTCTAAACTCAATATGCAGATTAATTAACCAACTAAAAACTACCACAGAAAAGCTTTCCGAATTGAAATTAAGGCGGTTTTGGCAAAGTTATGGATATTTTTAGCTCCGACTTCTCCAAAAAATTATGGTATTAAAATGTCTTCTGGAGAGCATATTTTGGCCAACAATGGAATGACAGCCAAAAGCCATATATATTCCGAATCGCTGTTTTCAAGGCTGTTTTGGCCAAGTTATGGTTATTCTTAATTTAGCTTTGTCCAAAAATTAGGACATAAAAATGACGACTTAAGGACCCAAAAATCCGCATACTTGCGGTCTTCTGGAGAGCATATTTTGGCCAAAAATGGAATGACAGCCAAAAGCCATATATATTCCGAATCGCTGTTTTCAAGGCTGTTTTGGTCGCATTATGGTTATTCTTAATTTAGCT
>VNKC01001709.1:0-19444 GCA_008042775.1 Drosophila pectinifera | reverse complement strand
CACACAACAACACACAACACAATCGCGGCCTGTTTGGGCCGGTGTTGCCTACAATTTCCCTTTTGTATATCAATTGCATTTCGCTTTATGGCCTTTTATTGCTTCATTTTCGGAATTTCGGTGTTCGGCGTGTGTTTACCAAGTGGCGCCCCGTGCATCGCGTGTCCACAGTCCACAGACTATGGACTCCCCACTATGGACTACGGCTTACGGCCTAATGATGCCACTTGCCAGCACCAGCAGCAGGAGTAGGAGCAGACGGAGGAGCGGGAGCTGCAGGAGCGGCAAACAAATGCCAGCGACAAAGGCGCTGCCAAAGTTCGGCTTCCCGCTTCTGGCATTCACAGTGGCGTGTCCTGGCACTGCCAAAAACCACAGAGGACAGCAAATAATGTGCCAAGAATGAAATGGGAACTTTGAATACCCTTAACAGATATTTATTAAATTAAAAACTATAAATTATATAAACCTTAACCTGTTGACAGATAATAATTCGCAGAAAATTGTATTCAAAAATATTACAATTTGAATTTAACATAATATGTTCTTTAAATACAATACATACATTAAACATATAGTTAATATAATAACCTTTTCGGTTCTAAACTTAAGGAAATTTCTGAAGAATTAACTAAACATAAAAACCATAAAACAGAACCCCTTAATGTTCACCATCTTATAAATTAAGATTCCAATGATCCAAGCTTACAAACTTCTCAAAAACTGATTGTAATTAGTTATCTATAATTTATTTAGGAAATTCTTAAAAAAAATCAAATTTATATATTGAATGAAGTATCTGAAACCCGATTAAAATTAGTCATTGAGCATTTACTAGCAAATTCCTTAGTTAAAACATATCAATACATTAAATAATATATCTGGCTCTTTAAGAATATAATAAAGATTATTTAAAAATCAGTTGACAGTTAAGTTTGTCAATTTTAAGACTCATTACCTTAATTGCTGTTGGCTTAATATTTTTTGGAGCTATACCCGAGATCAGTAAGCTCTTTGAGATCTACCAAAAGTCCTTTAACCTTTTCTAAAAGTCCATCCAAAACGAACTGGATGTCAAAATCACACTACTCCCTGCCGCCAGGACTCAACAGAAAAATAAGAGGACAGCTCATGCTGCGACCGCCTATCTCGTGTCCTTTGTCGAGGCATGTCTTTAGTCATAACTTGCTGTTGTTCTTGTCCTGGTTCTGGTAGTTGTTGTTATTATAGTTCGTGGTGGCGGGTCATGTGCATGTAATTATTTTAGCAAAAATATGTGAATGCAAATGCTGTAGGCCTCATTCTCAGTGCAATATGCATATTTTATGCACTTTTGCTTTTCGCTTGACAGCAAAATTTATTTGACCGACTTATTTTTCGTGTTCCCTTTTTATATTTTCCTTTTTTGTGTGTTTTTGAGGGGCAGGTCCTGTGTGGGGGCTGCGAGCACACACAGCGGCGAGGACAGCGACAACAACAGCGTTGACAACAGGCAGCAGCAGTAGGAGCGGCGTTGCTCTTGAGAGTTACAGTTATATTTCCGCAGTTTAAACAAAAAACTTTTAATTACATTTTGAGCCACGACGCACAAAAGGCGAGCAATAATCAAATTTCATATGCAAATTGTAGGCAGCCAGCAGTCGCGGGGCCCAAATGAGCCAACTTAATGGCCAACAAATTTCAATCGAAGTCTCTGAGCCCGAGACGCTTCCTGCAAAGAAAGTGAAAATATTTGCTTTTGCGCGTTCCGCCTTGCTTTTCCTTTGCCTTGGCACCATTTTAAGAATTTCGCACTGGGAAAAATATTATTTTTAATATATTTGAGTTAAAATTATTACAGAAAACCCTATTGGGAAGTATTATTAGCTGAATAAATAAATCTTAACTTTTATGGAATAGAAAACAAACAGTGATTCACCTAAAATTATATTCGTATTTCTCTTAAACAATGATGAAATTTTATAAATAATCTTAATAAACGTTCAGGATATTATTGTTAATTATTTCCCTAATAAAATTAGAACTAGAACAGAGTTAATTAGCTAATATTACACGAGATATTCTTAAACTCTAATACATAAAATTTAAGTGTGTTAGGATTTTATTAATTATGTTTTCGAATAAACGAAGGGGCTTTGTTTTAAAGACTCCTATGAAACTAGGCTTTAACTAACTAAAGAGATTAGTTTCATAAATTTTCTAAAGTGTTCATCCCTTCTTTGGAACAATATTTGCTAGAGAACATTGTAAATATTTAATAAGTCAATTCCAACTGTTTTCTATTTTATTTTTTCATTGAATACACAAAAATATATCAAATTGAAATCTTTTCAAAATATTTAAGAAATCGTGGTAAGTTTAACTACTTATATTATTATATGTTATATAGAATATAATACTCGTAGTTTTTTCACAAGTGCAAATGCGTTTAATTTTTCATTGAAAACACAAGAATATATATTTCAAATTAAAATCTATTTAAGCTATTAAATAATTCGATTCAATATTTGATATATAATATAATTTACAACTTGAAATCTTTTTAAAATCCTTTTAATATTTTTTATATTATTTAATATTTACAGTATTTTCAAAGTGCAAACGCACATCTGCAAAAGTGGCAAGACTACCACATGGCTAATGATAATTATCAAGCTCACACAATGGCACACACTCGCTGGCACACCCGCTGGCACACTCGCACACTCGCAGGAGCAGGAGCCCCATAATAAATATTTGAAAATATTTCTGCATAATTTTATTTTCCAATTTCAAGGCAAGTGTGTGAACAGTTGCGTTCGTTTCGTGTGGCGGCATTTTCGGCGGGTCCAAGTCGGAGTCAAAGGGTGTTCCGCATGCCCCTCTGCCAGCCCCACTTTGGCGCCTTTTGCAACTTTTGCGTTTTCATTATTTTATTTAATTAGGTAAATGTATGCAAAGGCAGCCCATGCATATGTATGTGTGGGCACACACACCCGCGCACACCCAGCGCAACATGTGCCGCGGTAATTACAATTACTTTTAATAATGTTGCCAGCCCCTAAATGGGCTAAAGGATTTAGGTTTAGGTTTAGACTTCGGCTGAGCTGAGCTGAGCTGAGCTCCTCTTCTCAAGAAGCTAAGCAGCTGAATTAAGTCGGCGGCCTCGCGGAAGTTTAAATGGAATTAGCTTGGGGGGATGTGAACGGGATGTCCAATAATAGCTTCTCTTGCCATAATTAGCTTGAAGTATGCGTTTTGCTTTTGGATTTAATGTGTTTATCTAGGACCTACCTTAGGGCTTCAAATGTTTTTATTTCTAGGTGATATCTTTAAACATGTTTGCGATTACTTGGGAAGCTGATATGGGCAATATACATATATATTTACAATATTACTTTAATTTTATTGGAAACTAAACTTACTCCTTTTAAAATTTCAATTTCGTTTGGGTCCTACTTAAGATTATTATTACCAAAAGATTCTCTAGCCATAAAAGTGAGATTTTTCAACTTATTTATTTTTATTTATATTTCCTCGAAACCTAACAATCAACCAATCTAAAGTAAAAGCCACATTTTAAAGTCTTTATTTCTAGTTTCCCATTTTCTCCTACTTTTAGAATAAAATTTTGTTAAACGAAAATTCATTTTCAATATAAAATAATATAAATATATTTCAAAGCACAGTACAAAATTTATAAATATATTTACGTTCAGCTAAAATTCGAAAGCAAATGCCCTATTCTTACGAAATATCTTTAATTATCGATATTTTATATTAGTTAATATATAAAATCTTTGAAGCGAATGACGAATATTTCGTTAATTATTTTTAAATTACCTACATTATCTTACCCTTGTAAAAAATATGGACATACTCAAAAAAGTGAATATTAAATGTTGTATTTTAATCTCACTGTCTCACAACGGTTTAAGGACAACTGTGCTAAGCTAAGCAGACTGTTATACAAAACTTACAGTTTTAGTGCATGGGACAAATGCTAAAGAGAACAGTTTGCGAGCTACTGGTTTTAACAGTTTAACATTTCAACTGGTGAGACAGTTTTATATTTAAAGTTTGATGGTCATAGGTTTTAGATAAACAATTGAGGCAGAATAATTTCCAATTTAAATAAAAATACTTCTATTCTATATAAATAAGGAAGATTAAAACCCATTATAATTTTACTACCAAATTTAATAATCATTATTGTAGTGCACTAGAGCTTTAAAGGCTTCAAGAAAGAATGCCACTCGATTAACATTTCGTGCCTTATCCCAACAGTACGGTTTGAGGGCCACCGCTAACAGTACATCCCAACCGCACGTTTTGAAGCGCACTGGCTGTGGCACTCTCAATAAAAATAAACACTCGTTAAATATATATTTTCGTAATACTTTTTGCATGTTTATTAATATTTTTATTGATTTTGTATTTTTATACATTTTTTTGTATTTGTTTTGCTTGGTTTTGTTTTCGGTTTAATACATAATATATACTCCCGCATATCCCGCATTGGTGATACCAGTTCTCCCGCAGATCTATAATATGTGATTCTTCCGCTCGTAGATAATACATAGTGTGTAGCTATACAATTAGGGATAGAAAAGAGTGCTGACTTAGGCTTACGATTACGAGTTACAAATTAAATGATGTCTTCCAGCAGTTGAATAACCAATTAGAGCTAAGTCACAGACTGACTTGATAGTTACAAATGAAAGGGGGAGTAAGATTAATAGTAAGTGTAGAGGCGGTTAACATATATATATATCGTACAATTGAAATCACTTTGGGCCGAGGGGCCCAGCAGCAGCATAAGCTCGTTACAAACACAAAAAGTAGAGTCTCGGCGTAAAAAGCGAACTTAAGGCTGAGGGATAAGGGAGGCTCTTGAGCTCGCGACGAAATTAAAATCGAAAAACTGCAAGGCAGTTGCTGCTGATGAATCAAGGCCATATGCGGATCAGCGAGAGCACGGAAAAGCCAACGAAAGTATTTATTCTAATGCACCCGGGGCTTGGTTATGGCCCAATATCGACTGGATCCGCTCTTGAGCTCCTCAATTATTGTATCTGTGTACCGAATATCATCTCTTAAGCCTTCCTGCTTGGGGTATGCTTTAAGTTATCTGTGTGTACGTAGCTTGAGTATTGACTGAATACTATATGCCATCTAGCATAGGGTATAGAAAATAGTTTATACACTTCTTGTATCAGTTTCTTGTGGGTAGGGTAGCAAAGCATCTACGCATTTATATGTGGTAGGCTGTATGTCATCGTATGCTGTGTGGTTGTATATATACATCAAAATATTCGTTTAATTTACGCGTACTTGGCATATGTATAGATTTCATTATTGTATACTTGGTAAAAAAGAGAAAATTTAGCTACTTCTCGCATTCGTATGCTCTACCGCAAATTAGGACAACGAAATCAATCAAAGGATACCGGCACACCTCGCCATCAGTTCTCGCTCTAACACCCTGATCCCTACTGATCCCTGCTCTCCTCCCATCTAAATATCACTTTCCGGGCCAACAACTAAGCAATCGAGCCGCACACAAAGCCTTAGTCTAGAATTTTACAATGTTGCATTGTTTGTTTGTTGAATATGTTTTTGTTTGTTTGTTTGTTTGTCGGGTTGTTTGGTTGTCGGGGTTTGCTGCTAGTCGCCGTCTGGCGTCTGCCGTTGACTAATTGGGATGACGCTCGGACGCTTGGACACTTGGACTCGTGTGGACGCTCAACGCACTCGCGAGGTGGGTCTGAAATACAAGCAAATAAAGGTTTGTTTAATTATTCCACTAGAAGGTTCCTTCCCTCACAGCACTCACCTGGGCGATTGGGCTACACCTTGGCGCTTGGGCGTGTTTGGTGCCGTGACCGCCACGCGATTGGTGGGCGTGCGTGCCCTGGCCGGTGCTGCTGCGGCGGCTGTGGGTGTGCTTGGTCCGGCCAGACTGTAACGCTTCGGCTGCACCATCCTGCTGGGCGATCGGGTGCTGACCTTGGCTCCGCTGGCTGCTTCCTGTGCGCTGGTGAGTCTGTGTGGGCGGGGTGAGGAGACAAGAGCGGGTTTGTTGTGGCTTTTAGTGACAGTCTTGGGGGAGGCGGCGGCACGGGCCGGCGAGGGTGTGGTCATGACGGGGACAGTTCGTGTAGAGGTGGGCGTGGCACTCCTGATCAGGGATTGCCCGGGAACCAAAAATCAACGCAACATCATGCAAAATAATACATTCCCAAGGAAGATAGTATACCAAAAACGAAAAGAAATTAAAATTTTGTAAAGAAAACAGTTCCAAAATAAATAATTTCGACTTTTTTATAGAAGCTTTCCTGCGATAATACTAACCTGCCCGCTGGGTAGCTCACTGGGCGTGGAATCCTCGACCTGGGTGCCGAGTTGGAGCCCGTCGAGTTGGCCGAGGTGGGCGTGGAGCCGCCACTCTTGGTGGCCGCCTCGCTGGCCAGCTCCTTGAGCATGCTGGAGTCCTTGCTCATCAGCTCCCACTGGATCTGCAGGCGCTTGAAGCGATTGCTCTCGATCTTGCGCTGCTCCATCACGTCCAGCGTTTCTCGTCGCTGCAGTGCCGCCAAGGAAATGTTGGGGGAATTGGGTGGCGTGGCGAAGCGCTGGGCATGCTGCGGCTGCAGGCCGGCAGCCACACCCTCGTCGTTGAAGGATACCTTCTTCTGCTGACTGAGCACTCGGCTGACTTCCTTCTTGAGGGCAGCAGCATCGTAGGTCACCTGCTCGCCGGAAGACTCCAGGATGGCCGCAATCTCCGCGTAGTGCTTCAGCTCAGAACGCGGCAGCGAGGCCAGGAAGTTCTCAGCGCGGGCCCTGGCATCTAGATCCTTGCGGGACAGCCTCTGCTTCACCGGCTGCGCCTGCAGGCTGTGCTGCTCCTCCTCCTCGAATACATCCGGCAGCTCGTCGTTGGAGCCCAGTCCATAGTTGTGCGGCGGCTCCGGCAGGCTGCGTCGCTTCTCCAGCTTGGTCAGCTTCTGCGTCTGCTGCGCCTCGATCATGGAATTGCGCTTGGAGCGCGCCTGCGCCGAGTGGGCCTTGCGCAGAATGCTCCTGGGCATGGGCTGCGGCGTTGTCTGAGTCGGCTGACTGCCGGGACTCGTCTCCACGCCGGAGTCCATGCGCTGCTGGTCGTACTGGTACACGTACATCTGCTTGAGCGGGTCCGTGTCCAGCTCGGAGTCGGTGAGCAGCGTGGACGAGCCGCGATAGCCGGAGCTGGGCTGCTGACTCGATCCCGAGCTGGAGGCCTCGTCCATCTGGGTGGTCTGCCCCTGGAAGTACTTGGCACAGTCGCAGATGTGCGAGCGGTTCCGCCGAATGGGCGGCGACATACAGAAGAGCGGACGCTGTGAGAGCTCCGCATCCAGCTGCCGCACCAGATGCTTCACCTCCGGAATGTGCTGCAGCCGCCGACGGTACTCCGTCGGCAGCAGGGTGGCCAGCGACTGCCAGTCCGAGACATGCTTGTAGTCCAGCGTCTTGAGGATCTCATCCTCGCTCGCGCTCTGGCTGCTGCCGCTGCGCTGCTTCTTCAGAGATCCCGAGTTGCTGCCACTGCCCGCGGCTCCGTCCAGTGTCATCTTGTAGTTGAAGGGCGAGAAGATCACATCCGTGCTGGCATTGGTCTTCACGAATCCCAGGTCGGGAAGCGCGTAGTTCGGATAGATCACGTAGATGGGCGCCTGTCGCTCCTCGCCCAGATTGTTGAGCTTCTCAAGGAACGAGGGCGGCACACAGCGATAGCGCTCGCTCAGGCTGCTCCTGGTGGTGCTCAGCGATCCGCAGGAGGTCTGCATGGAGCGCGTGATCATCTCGGAGCTGGAGGCACAGGACAGCGGACGCGTGCCGGGCCCGCATCCAGCCTCCGCGCTCCTGGGCACCTGAGTTAGCTGCTCCGAGCTCGCCTCCGAGGACATCTGGCTGCCGGTCGAGACCTGGGCTGCCAGCTGGTAGAGCTGCGGATTCCTCAGCGGCATGCTGCGGCGACGATGCGCTGGTGAGTTGGTGGCCGTCAGCGAGCCCGTGGAACTGGAACTGGCCACATTGTCGTAGAACACGGCCTCCGAGCGGGTGCGTAGCTGGCGTCGCGGGGTCTCCTGTTCCGGGTAGTGCTCCTCCTCGTCGTGGCGACTCACTGCCGAGCCCTTGCCCGAGTCATTCATGCTCTTCTTGCGCAGACGCTGCTCCAGGGAGCCGCTGCTGGAGCTTGCGGCATCGCTGGAGGGCCAGCAGCCGGAGGAGACGTCCATGCAGGTGTGGGCACTCGCCTGGGCGGCCATATCCTCCTGGCCGCCGCTGCTGTTGGTGCTCTTCTGCTTGATGAACAACTTGACTAGATTGAAGGCCGGCGGATTGGAGGAGTTGCCCGAGGAGGCCGAGCCGGAAATGTGCAAGTTCTGGCTCTCCTGCGAGCAACTGCAGCGATGCTTGTGGCGATGGTGGTGCGCGTGGTGCTGCTGCAGCTGCTGCGCCTGCTGATACTGATGCTGGGATGTGGGTGTGATCTGCTGGCTGGGCAGGATCTGTTGGTCCGCCTGCTGCTGCAGTCGCTCCGAAACGGAAACACTGATGGAGATGGGCATCTGGCACATGGGCAGCAGGTTACGAGATCTGGACTTGCACGACTCCATGGTGGATGTGCTGATCGCCTGGGAGACATTCAGCGGTGCTCCCTGCTTCTGGCCACTCTCCTCCGCCTGCTGGAGCTGCTCCTTCAGGCAACTGCCAGCCATTGACTCCTCGCTCTGCAGGTTGGGCAGGCTGCTGCTCTTCCGCACCGAGCACTGTGGTAGGTGCCGGGTGATCGTGATGGTGTCCGTGTTGTTGTTCCCGGAGGGATACCTACGGGCGGGCGAAACAAGGAATAACGAGCGTCTTTACCACAAGAGACACGTCAAGCGTTTGGGATTACAATTTTGTTGGCGGAAGGTTACTTTATCGATTTTTTTAGGTAGGAAGATGTGTGGGTTTTCGGATTGGTTGCTGCCAACGGAGTCCGTTACCTGCTGGCGTCTGGGTCGGGTTTATTTGCATAATATTTCGGGTTTCCTCTCTCGTCCTCGCTAATCGGTTTGTGAATGAGTCCATAATTGTTTTCCTTTAGAGATTAACTTGCCTGATCACGTCTCGACCCACTTTTCCCGCAGCGGCGTTAAGCCCTTGAAGGTTGGCATATGCCGGGCATGGAATATACACCGAAAAGTCCCAGTTCCAAGTTGAAATTCCCCCCGTAACGGTGGCATACGATAATACTCAGCCCGGCAGGCAAATGGAACTAAATTGAATTCAATTGAAATGACCCCGCGCGGCTGCAATGAGAGCGGAGTGCAAAACAAGGGGGGAATCCACAGCATCCGCCTGGCGTGATGCTGACGTTCCTCTGTCATAAGCGGGACAAGCTATCTATCTATCTATCTATCTTTTAGTTATGTCACTTGAACTCATAGATTATTCCTAGCAATCTTCCGTTAGTATTTCAAGCATTTATTAAATGGCTTTTAGCTTCCTTCCTCTTCAAGTTAGCTATTTCTTTGGGATCCTAAAGATACCCTCTCCTGGCAGCAACCAATCCTTGGCATATGTACGTCGATTTGGATAGTGTCCACCTACCGCTGTAGCTTGGCCGCCGCTGCCATGGCTGCCTGTCCCTTGGGCGACATGGGACAGAGCGGCTGGAAGGCCTGGGCCGACCGCGACATGGATACCTCCAGGGCCTTGTTGCGCTTCACTATGTCGTCCAGATTGCTGTGCAAGTTGATGCAGTTCTGTTTGTTCCTGGCGGCAATGTCACTGGGTTCCGCTGCCAAATCAAATAACACATTTTAGGATGCTATTTTAAAGCAAAGTCAACAGATACTCACCGTAGAAACTGTCGTCCGAGTAGAGCACACTGCCCTCAAAGGCTATGGTGTAGTTGTCCTTATTGCAGGTGACTATGATCTCGCCGTCGTCCGCATAGGCGTCCATGTCCAGGGAGTCCACAGAGATGTGCGACTCCCGCACCGGCGAGAAGAGCAGCTCCGACTTGCAGAAGGAGTTGTCGATCAGTTCGTTGGTGGAGGTGGTCGACGTCTGGGACATATTGTGCGGCATCATGTTGCTGTGGTGCAGCAACTGTTGCTGCTGCAGCTGGTGCTGCTGCTGCTGCTGTTGTTGTTGCTGCTGCTGCTGCTGGAGGAGCAGGGACTGCTGCAGGCGACTATTGGCTCCGCCCAGGCTCTTGCAGTAGGCAGGCAGCTGCGAAAGCAGGGAATGTATGTCCTCGGCCCGGAAACTCTCCATGTCCACCTCGGCCAGATTGGCGTCCAGGTTCTTGGCCAGGTCCTCGTAGTAGATGAGATCGCCCATGGCATTGTAGGAGGCCGAGAGGGAACTCAGAACGCTGCGCTGCATCCCGCCACAGCCATCTCGATAGCCGTAGTCCAGGAACCACTGGTAATCGGAATTGTCGTGAGTAAAGTCGTGCGACGAGGCCAGCGAGCAGTTGAGATTGTTGACGCCACCGCCACCACCATTAGTTGTTTCCCGCATCCCGCCACCACCACAAAGCATCCTAGCATCACCTACCCCAAGTTGCTGCTGCTGCTGTTCGCTGCTGCTGCTGCGACCTCCTGGCGTGGTGGCATTGCTGTTGTAATCCGACTCCGGCGTGGCCGCCATCTTGCCCAGCACAAAGTTATTGTTGCCCTGGAGCTTCCTATTGCCGGGGGGATCCTCCTCGTTGCTGTTGTTGTTGTCGCAGTAGAACAGGCTGCCCGTGTCTTCGCCGAGGAAGAGGCTGCCCGACTGGCTGCTGGGACTGATGAGGCTGCTCACCTGCTCATTCAGTATGATGCTGCGTAGCGCGTTGTTGTAGCGATCCAAGTTGCTCAGCACGATGGCCACATTCTGCTTGAGGCTCTCCTCGCTCAGTTCCTCGCCGAGGGCGTCCTCCTCCGCATCGCTGCCCAGCGACTGCAGTTGCTGCTGCTGGCACTGCTGCAGGTGTTGCTGCTGCAGCAGGCGGTCGGTCAGCTGTTGCTGCTGGTACCGCTTCCCAATCGTCGTCGTCGTCTGCGTCGCCGTGTTGCCGAACGGGCCGTTGTTGCTGGGGCTGTTCAGCGGATTCCTGTAGCTGAGCGGAGAGTGTGGCGATGAGCCCGATCCCGATCCGGAGAGAATGTGGCCAGCCGTGTTGTTGCCGTTGTGTAGCTGGCTGAAGGGCAGGGTCTGCTGGAACTGATGGGGCCGTTGCTGCTGGCTATGTTGCTGCTGGAGATGGTGATGATTATGCTGCTGTTGGGCCAAACGCTGAAGCAGATGGGGATGAGAGCTGGGATTGGATGGGGTGAATGGCTGCTGGTGAATGGGTGAGTTCTGGAGCGGTTTCTGCTGAGATGCGGTGAAATGCGGTCTGTTGTGATCGTTGTTTGTTGAGAATTCTGTCATGCCACGTCGAAGTTTGGGTCCTGCAAGTAAAAAAGGGAAATAAATCATTAAATAACTTGATTCTAAGCACGTAATTCATTAAGGAAACTTAAATAAGTAATTAAGTACGCCTCCTTCCTATTTTTAGCACTTAACGACTTGGTTCACTGCCTAGACTACCTGCGATACCTTCTATAATCCCTGCTCTTGCCTTGTTAATTGGCTAATCAGCATTGACACTGAACTTGGCTCAATTAAGATGCCTCCTAATACCGAAGCGAGACTAACTCCGGCTAATGATGTATCCCCATTTCCATTTGCACTTTCCGCCGGGCTTCCCCTAATGGACATTAGCGTGCCACACATTTCGGAGCCGTAAAACCTGACGGAGGCGCCCATTCTATTGCCGGCTGGCTGGCGTGTTTCAATTAATTTTTACGATGTCAGCAAATAAGAATGACACTCGCTGCGATCTGGGTGACAGAACGTCAGAGAACGGAAAGTTATAAAAATTATTTTTATACGTTTTAGAGATTTTTACGAGGCAACAGCACCCATGCTTTGGTTCGGATCGCGCCAGCCATCGCCTAAAAAGTTCAATTGGAAATTTGACATTTTACCAACTCGCTCCAGGAAGGAGAACATGCAATGCCTGTCTGCCAGGGTCTGCCTGGGTCTGCCAGCGGCAATTAAAGGTTAAACTTGATGGTATTGCATGTCTCAGGGCGGTAATTCAGCGCTTAGGAATACCGCATTGCCATCGATTGCATTTCCCAGTTGCCAGTGGCCGCCTTCACTATCGTATCGAATCGGGGACGGAATTTAAATTTAAAATGAACTCCAGAGGCATAAACAAAAGAAGTTCCAGCATGGGAGGGGGCCAACCTCCCAGCAAGTGCACACGCTAGAGATTATATGCTTTTTCCTGAAAGATTTTCCTCTGCCCCGATGACAGAGGGAACAAGTGGCAAAGCTGCCGCGCCGCTGCACATGTCTTTCCCTCATCTCCAGCTATCTTTCATCCTCCCTCCACTCCCCTGGCAACACAAAAATATGAAATGGAAAGTCATTTCATTTCATATTTGGGCCAGCGCGAGATTACAGACAAATAAAATCGTTTTAATGCATTTTGTGTGTAGATGTTGGATGCATATAGCATCTCGTGCCGGGAGGGTGGTCGTGGACGTGGTGATGGGTTGGGCAGCGGCCTCGGAGCAATGGCCAGGCCCAGTGCCAGCTGCCGGCCTCTCTCGGAGCTCGGAGCTCAATTAAAGTTAATTGAAATTACAAAAGCCCGTCGTCTCGAGATTCAGCTCAAGAGGTTGCGTCAAGGCAGAGCCGAGAAAAAGAAACAGTGCTGATGACGATGCCTTTTGCGAGGACAAATATTTAAAGCCACTCAGACTAAGCTAATATTACTTGAAATATTTTAAATATTCTTATTGGTTGACATACCTAAATAAGAATTTTATAAATCAATCATTGGATTATTTGCGGAATTTCTATAATTGATATATGACTTATGATTTATTATTATAAGATTCAACTATAAGCCCTGCCTTTTCATATCTTCAAATATNATTTTATAAATCAATCATTGGATTATTTGCGGAATTTCTATAATTGATATATGACTTATGGTTTATTATTTGCTGCTTATAAGATTCAACTATAAGCCCTGCCTTTTCATATCTTCAAATATTATTGTTTCATATTATTTGTTTCATTATTAAAATAAATATATATATATTATAGGGAATTCTTTAAGGGAAAGTTTTTAGAGAAGTTAAGCTTTTTTATGCCTTTCTAAGGTTTTGGTAATTGGAATTTTTAATAGAGAACCAAAATATCTACTTCTCATTAAAAACATAGCCTTGCTTTGGCCATGTGCTTTGATAAACCATGAGAATCGTTAATAATATTGTAAAACTAGGCATATTAAAGATTGGCTTCGGTTCTGGAACCCATTAAATGAGGCATTCCTCAGATCTTAAGCTTTAAACTTAGCAACTTAGCGCACCTTGACCCAAAGAATAGCCATTGTTTTGTTGGTTGATGTTGTGGTTCCAGTTGTTGTTCAAATTGTTGTTCAAGTTGTTTATATTGTTTAGATTGTTGTTGTTCAAGTAATCATTGTCATTGTTGTGGTCCACATATCGCTGCTGTTGCTGCTGTTGCAGCAGCCGTTGCTGCCGCAGATACTGTTGATTGCAGGTGAGACCCGCCGCTGTTGTTGTTGCTGTTGCAGGGGACGTGCCCTCTGGCACACCCTGCTCCCGCAACTGTTGTTGCAGGCGTCGCCGCTGCAGCAACTGCTGCTGCAAAAGCTGCAACTGCTGCTGCTGCATGCGCTGGTAAAAGCGTATCTGTTCGAGTTGCTGCTGTGTCACGCCAATGTTGCTGTTGCCGTTGCTGTTCCGCTGGCGATGTTGCTGCGGCACATAGTAGTTCTCTTTGGAGGAGCTGTTGCTGTCGCAGCCGCTGCTGGTGCTGCTGCTGTTGCTGGTCGTCCCGGCAGTGGCAACATGTTGCCAGCAGGCCGTGTTGCCGTTGGCGTTGGCGTTGCTGTTGCCATTGCCGTTGCCGTTGTGCTGGCAATCGATGCCGGCCCTGGAGCAGGCGGCACAGCGCTTGGAAATGTCTACGAATCGCATGATGTAGGCGAGCAGCAGCAACAACATCTAGTTGCACGGACTGATGCTGCTCCGTTGCTCCTGGCTATTTTTGGCCAATCTGCTGCGGACCAACGCTGCGATGTTGCCAAGTTCTGAGTGCCTCCTCTCTCTTTGGTTCTTACTGGCTCTTTCTGTATTTATAGTGTTTGGCTCTTGCTTTTTCTTGATTTTTCTATATTTTTTTTAAGGGTTCAACTCCATTGATTGGTTGCACATTTTGTTTGGATTTCCTCCGGCTTCGATTTGTTTTCTACGCTGCACTTTTCATTTTGATTTCTTTCGTAGTTTTCCGCTATTTATAAATGTTGTTTTGCCCGATGCGTAAGTTTTCTCTCTACACGACAAGTTATATATAAAGACTGAGTGTGTGTGCGCGTGTTGTGTGTGCACAGCCACAAAAAGTT
The DNA here is from genome assembly GCA_008042775.1 of Drosophila pectinifera. Classification (NCBI taxonomy): domain Eukaryota; kingdom Metazoa; phylum Arthropoda; class Insecta; order Diptera; family Drosophilidae; genus Drosophila; species Drosophila pectinifera. The sequence continues at coordinate 4,944 of VNKC01001709.1, read as the reverse complement.
TTGAATTTTGTGTCTGTTGTTGATACGAGAAGCATATAAAAATAATTTACGAGTTTTCTGCAGTCGGCCGCGAGACTTTTATGTTTTTTTTGGGTAAACTTTAATGCGGAGTTTCTACGAAAAATGCCTAAAATAACCCCCAACATTAACAAAGGCATATAAACAGGGCTACTGCAGTTCTCCAAGGAGAATCGAGCCACAAATTTCGGAGGTTCTGGCCTTGTTGCCACTACGCTTTTGGGCCAGACTCGAAATGCAGTTCCTTTGCCCTGTCGGGGCTCGTTAGCAGTTGCATTAGCAGCCCGGCTAAAATAACCAGTTAGGAGCGTAATTTATGCGCATACATTTCCTGTAAACGCTTAGAGCCTTTTGTGGCGGAAATGGGGCTCCTTGCTTAACAGGACGACTTTCGCCTTGGAGCCACATCGAAATTACCGGGCCAACTGGCTAGAAGGTGTCTAAATTTAAACTGCTGGCCGAAAAAACGTAGCCAAGTTCATTATTAACTTGACAGCCAAACAACAGCGGGCATGTGTCATAATGTTTGCTATTGAAATCTATCTAGAGCGCACATGAGCTTGCCAAAAAAAAGCTTAAATCGACCAGGTGCTTGTGGCATAATGAGATTACTTAGTATATCTCGCATATTTGATGCCTGACATCAGAGGGAAAGATACTTATTTATCTGGCGGAGAAATGCAACGATAATAACACTTGCAGTTGGGTTGGACACGCCCAAAGACTGCTCCGAACTTGTTACTCGTTTGGATACACTCGGAAAATACGTTAGAGAAGAATTCAGTAAAATATATTGAGTGTACTCAAGGTAAACATCATAATTTTCTTATCTACAATTAGCTTTATGCTTGGAATTAAAAGATCTTCATGGAAGACTTCAGATTCTTTAGAGATTTCCTTTAGGAAATGCATATGTAAGTTTCGTTCGCAGCCTTAACTAGTTGGGAATTATATGGACAAGAAAAGAATTCCCCTCTATGGAATTAAACTGATCTTTAAACTTATTACATTCGAAATGGGTTTAATTTTGAATTATTTGAAGGTTGTTGTAGAATTAGACTTTATATACATTTCGTTTGTGGCTGTAACAAGTTGGGAATTACTTGTCCTCTTAGAAAGAATCTGAAAGAAGATCTAAATCTGATTTTATGCTTATTTAGTTAAATTCAAATTTTCTAGAGATCTGGTTTAAGAGTTAGACATTATATACGTTTCTTTTGAAGCTTTGACAGGTTGGGATTTCCATTGGACTCTCAGTAGAAATGCATTTTACTTCTGTTCGTATTAAATACATCATAATAATAGCTATATAAACTACACAGACCTAAAAAGTTGCAGAAATACATTTTAAAACGCCCTTACAGTCTCCATTTAAGGTAAAGGGTTTTCCCGAGTGTACGTTTCCAGACAAAGGAGCACAAAATGGCTGCCACCCACTGGGGCTAATGCGCAATGCTTGCGAAAAATACAAAAAAAAAAAAGGCAAAAGTTCGAAGAAAAACCCTCAGGACTGTGGGGCTAATATCGAGAAAGGGAAAGTCAGAGCAGAGCGGGTCGAGTGGCCGCCGAGGAGTGCTCAGGCGCACCAAGGACCTGCTCGGGAAAATGCCAAGCGGCTTGCCACATCTGGCAGCTGGCCAAAAATAAGAGCCACCACACTCTGCCACATGAAGGAGTGCTCTCGAATCGAAGCATATAGCTTGGGCATCCCACCGATAAACAGCGGCGGCGGCAACTTGTCCATGGCCACGCTCCAGCTGCCTTGTATTTGCCATCAGCCATGAAGTTCTCGCAATCATAAACAGAGGCAGAAAGGCCGCCCGACGCACTGCGAAGAAGATGGCAAGTTGTGCAAGAAATTGCAGATGCGTTTCGATTTCGCACGCAACTCAGCTCATTTGGATTTCTCTTTGCACCTTTGGCAAAAATAAACAGCGCATGTAGCCGCCAAAGTACAGTACAGTCTCCTCTAAAGGCAGGTACACGGCACAGGTTCAATCACATCATGATCTTTTCAAGGGGAGAGCTCGCTGCCTCCTTCCGATTCAAAGGGAGGCGGCTCTATTTGCTTTCTAGAGAGCAGCAACACACAATTTGGCTTAGTTCAACGTACTGGCTGGCCTACATTGCCAGCGGAAAAACTCCATGGCCCGCCAATTAAATGAGCCAGCAGCCCCAGAAAAAACGCATCCACAAGATGCGACTAAACATTGCAGTGGCACAGTATCTGCAGCTACAGTGCATCTATTCTGTGGCGATAGGGTAATTACGAAATCATCCAACGCATGTGTGCATATCGATGCGGAAGTTGGCAAAAGGTCAAAGCTATTTGCAGATTGAAACCCGAAAGCGATGCGAAGATACAGATACAGCTACAGATATAGCTACAGATACGTTTAGAACGGCCATTGACAGGTAGCTTATCAGCCTGTCGAACGCTCTGATTTTGGCGTAAATAAACTCTTTCAGCATGGCTAAGTATTTTCGCGTGATAAGATAAGGTGGCTACTAATGCAGTCGGCAGGTGATCTCATTTTCGACTGCAGAAAACTCATAAATGTTCGTTACTTTACCACGAGACTGATTGCGTATTAGATAATCCCAGAGAAATTCGTATTCAAAGAGAACTTTCTTTGTTCGTATCAGACAAGCACAAACACACACACTTCAGATGCACTTGGGTTGGCCAATCTAACGAGTATCTCTGTATCTTGAAGATAATTCAGTGAGCCTGTGGCCCACGCACAATTAAGGCTGTTTCGGTGATTTCACTTTGATTGGCTGCCACTGCTGCGTAGCACACAGAGTACATACGAGTTTTTCACACGACGGTAGACGAACGACTTAATACGTAAACAAATCAGGCGAAATGTGAAACGGAAAATAAAATATATATAATGGAAATTATCAAGGCTTTCACAAGCGACACGCTCCGCACATTTTCACAGTTGCACCAGCCCAAGGAGACGACTGACTGAAACTGAAATATTCGTTCGCGAGCGAACAGAAGCGGCAGCGCCGAGGCGACGGCTACAAAGCGACCACGTCGCTCCCCGCCGGCCGCCGAGCGTGTCCCGAGTGTGTGCTGTGTGTGTGTGGTGAGTGTGTGCCTGGGTATTCGTGAGAGGGCGCCTCCCAGAGCATCTTCGGGGTGTATCGCCGCAGCGAGGAATGAAAAGCGCCCGAAAACGCACGAAGTACCGCACGGAACATTATACAATGTGCAGCGGAGAGGCCTCGGCTAGCCCCAAAAAAAAAAAAAAAAGATAAAGGGAAAAGTGAAAACGAGAGCGCCAGCGACAAACTCCTCGGATACGGCCACGGAGACAGCTACGGATACGGCGCAATCTGCGGCGCGGCAAGTGCAACCCGCTGGATGCCATACGGGCGGGCGCCGATTACTCATGCAGGACACAAGGGGACTTGGACACAAAGGAGAAAAGTCTGTGGGTTTAAAATATTGTTTAACCTTTTAGGGATGTATGGAGTTTATATTTATAAGAAATCGCTGCAAATTATTAAATTTAGCATAACAAGTTCTCTTTGAATTAAAACAGAAAGTATTTCATTGCATGCCCTTGGATGCCTTTTTAATTGATTTAAAATCTACAGCCCTTGATATTATAACTAACAAAATTTTCTCGGAACATCATAGAAAATAATGTTTGTGCTAAGAAATAAAAATAAATAAATAATAATAAAGAAATAAAATAAAGAAATAAAATAAGAAAATAGTTTATTTTGTCGGATTTTCTAAGAAATATTCATATTACACCATTTAATTATATATATATTTAATTATATATTATCCTATATTAGTATAAATAGTATATTTTTAAATCTAATCTAAGTAGAGCATAAGAGCTATTATATATAAATAATAATCTAAAGTAAATCAAGTTTTTAAAGGCAATCATTCAAACAAAAGATAAGCATAGTCGGAGGCTTTACTTGATAAGCAAGCTGTTAAAGCGAAAAAGTACTTTTAAAATAACAAAATAAATAAATATAAATAAATAAATAAATTCTCTTCGTAAATATAAATCAAAGAAATAAGCACTGGCCATCTGGGAAGTAAATCAACTGCGGATTTTGATTTATCTCCCCAACTAATGAAGCTGCTCAAGTGGAAGCCAAGTGCCTACTTTGTCCGGCCAAATAAACAGCTCCGAGCCACTTCGAGGGTGGCAAACAGAGTGTATGGATGGGACCTGGAACAGAGGCTTCCGGCAGGATGAAGATCGAGTTCCTCGATACGGGGTCTTCGGTGCACGTGCCGCAGATGTGCCTGAGCCCCTCCGGCACTTGAAACTAAACACCAGCAACATAAAACTATAACATAAAATCTGGGTTCGAGGGGGGCATAGCGCACAAGTGCTCATTAACAATTACAAACAGGCGATCAGTCAGCGGAGCGTACTACATTTTCCAATAAAACTATTATAAATGCGCATAAATTTCCCCTTAGGAATCCCAAATCGGAGACAATGGCAGGGCATGAATGAGTTGCATGCATTAAATAATCATCTTCATCGGCATTCCCACCACAGACACCCTGTAAGTGAATGCCTTCGCGCTGACTATATAACTATATAACCCCTAGCCCCATTCATTTATCAGCTGTTTCGCATTAGTCCGAAGCTAATTCAATCAACCGCAACCAGGCACGGAATGCACAATGAGAAAGAGTAAAACAAAGCCAAATATCGCTTTCAATGAACAACAATTGGCTTGTTTACACGTCTAGATGCGAAAGAGTGTATTTCACAGATACATCTCTGAGGCAAACGCAAAACAAACGACATTTTCAGCAGCTCTTGCCTAGGCTGTGACTTTTATTTTTCAATTAATTATATGTCGGCTTCAGAAGCCCGCCGGATGCCACTTGAGTGGACGATGAAAGGGGGAAATGGGAGAGGTCGTGCC